>RJWM01002531.1:31957-127219 GCA_004363535.1 Dasyprocta punctata | reverse complement strand
TACTAACCCAGTCAATGGAAGAAACCATTCAGGGTTCCATATATGTGTGACCTGGAGCTTAGTATGCCTTTTTGTCCCCAAGCTTTTGTTCTTCCCTATAGTTTGTGCAGCTTTCTCATTCTTTTGGAGGGAAGTAGCTAATAGTAACTTGGTTTTCTGCATGAGTTTTTTTTTTTTTTTTTTTTTGGTCCAATATTTCACCTACACTTTCCCATGAATGGCCCTTTATCTCTAGGTATTACTTCTGAGTCAATTTCTCAAAACCATATTCCTTAAAGTCTCAGGGACCCACCCAGAGTATCTTTCCACCATGTTTGGCTGCCATGGGTTTTATCTTGTTTCAAATGACCTGAGGTTTGAGGCCTGCCCCAATTCACCTTTTGGCCATATTTGTCAGCCACTTTGGTTTATCATGTGGGTCAGCCACATGGTCTTTTTGTGTTTCTTTTTTTTTTTCCCCTATGACCTTATGAGCACCAGGAAATCTCATTCCTAAGAGACAAGAGCTACAGTCTCCACTTTCAAGAAATGTAATGACTTCCTGTCCTTGATAGATCCCCTCCCATTTCTTTTAACAAAAATACAGATAATTTAGCAACATATGCCTGAGGGTCTGAACAGATCAAGAGAACAGTGAGTGAAGGTCAAGTCGACAGGCTGTGAGTTTGAGGGACAATCAATAAGAAACACATTTTTGTACAGTAGTTGAAATTTCTCACGTTTTCTTCTTTTTTTTTCTCTTAAATGCTGAAAATATGTTTCTATCTATACAGCCTAAAACAAAGTTGATATACTTTTTTTATTATCAGGATAAATATGGGAGGGATACTGTTTCTCAAGTTGCTGAATGAAGCCCCACAGGTTCAACCTTAGTCTTTAAGGAATTTCAGTGGGTCTCAGGTTTTAGAGAAGTCAAAGAAAAGCACCAGTGCTGCTCACTTCACCAGAGAGATTTGGAAATACAGTGGAACTTGAGCCTCCCGTGGGATACCCTGAGAACTCAGTGGGTCTCTGTCCTTCAGTGAGGATGATCTCAGCAGGACCCCAGACCTAAGCTTCTCTCTCCCTCCCTCCGTCATCATGCCATCATGCAATGGGAAGTGCCCTGTAGATGGCAGAAACCTTTCCATTAGACTGTAACTTTTAAATTTAGAAGCACTTTGACCTTGATAATTTGAGAGTGGGCGGGACACTTGTCCTCTGTTGCAATACTGTTTGTGTCCAGTGTGAACTAGGAAATTGTGTGAAATGGCTGTGCAATGGCAGTCTAAAATGGAATGCTGTTCTTCAAATCAGTATTTATTTCAAAATGCAAGGAAAGTGATGTGAAATTTCTTATGTTCTGGATTTATGGCTTTTTATCAGAAACCATCCCTCCGTAAAATCCTAAGAACTGTGGTACTTTAAGAGGCTCCCAAAGACGAGAAAATTGATACTATAGATGATCTTATCCTCAGATGCCTTCCTGTCTCTCAGCAGAATATAGGTCGCTCCCACTTGTTTAATGAAGACAACCACACTGTGAAGTTTCCTCCTGATATTCCTCAGGCCTACCTCATCCTCTGCAAGTGGCTCAGACTCTCCATCAGAGGCTAACTTCCTGGAGAGAGCCAGTGTTCTCCAGTCCCCTTTTCATACTTTTCAGACAATGTTAAACCCTTAGAATATACACAGAGTGCAGTTTCTCTTCCAACTAACAGCCAAGCTGGTCCGTAAGAAAGGATACAAGATTAGAGGGGCTACTCCAATCCAAGTTCCTTTTTCAGTGGCAGATACCCAACAATGCAAAAACCATTATGCCAATTTTCAGAAGATGCTGCTAGTTTTGCAGATGAGTTTCAAATTTGCTTTTGACTTTTCAAGGAGAGATGTGCAATTTGTCTTTGCCATTTGCTGCACTCATGATAAAAAACAAAGAATTCTAGAGGAGGCTAAGAGATATGCAGAACAATATGCTGCAGTAATAGAAGGGAACCATCCAGAGATATTGTTCGTACCTCTGACAGAACCAAACTGGGACTATAATTCTAACGATGGTCTAAACTTGAGGCCTAAAATGATAACTGCTCTCGTCCTGGGAATGAAAAAACGCATGAAGAAACCTGTTAATTATGAAGATGAGAGGGGTTACACAGGGTAAAAAAAAATCCAAGTATTTTTCATAGTTGATAAGTTAAAATTTTTTATAAATATACAAACCTAGATCCATCTTCCAAGGAGAGCATTATGGTTTGTGTCTAGATGTCACCTCAAAGCCTCATGTGGTTATAGGGTTTTTTTCAGAGGTGGTTGAGTCTACAGTGTGTGACTGATTCATTGTGCAGTGCTGGGATTAAGGGCAGGTTGGGTCAGTACAGTGACTGAATTGGCACAGCCTTAATCTCATAGACTAGTAACAATATAAGAGACAGAAAGAGACTTGTCATGCCTTCCCTTAACTAATTTGCTGTCTTCCACTGCCATGAACTGTTGTCCTTCTGCCATTACACCTTGGAGCCAACCAATAATGAACTGAAACCTCTACAAACTGTGAGTTAAATAAATCTTTCCTACCTTAACTTTGGACATTGGGTTATTTTGTCTCAGCAGTGAGAAAAATAGCTAGGACAGAGAGACAGGTAGCAATAGGACAGCGTTTCATTAGTCAGTCTGCCTCAGATACTCTGAGCATATTACAAAAACTTCAGATGGGCCTCCAGGTCTCTAAGACTCAATTGCTGGATGCCACCTTTTCTTTTTCCAATAGTCTGGGTCTAGAGGATTATGAAAAGGAGACGGGACAAGTAAAGAGACAAGCCAAAATTACACATTTCACAATTGACAATGCTTTATGCATGCCTACGTTGTACAATGGAAAACTAACCCAAGTCACATCAGGGAAAGAGTTCCTAGTTTAAATGCAAAGAAACAGGAAACTGGTCATGTAACTGCACCAAGCATCACCCAGGTCCCACTTGATGTGTCAGGTGACTGAGGTGCTTGACTCATGGCACTGTAGGTTTGACTGTTCCCAATGCTAGAGAGGGGGTAGAGGAATGAAAACCCTTGCCTTCCATTCTGACGAAGAGGGCTGGTGAGGCCTGGGGAATTCTGCAAGGTCCATCTCCTATTATTAACCCTAGGTGATGCTGGAAATCATGGGCAAATCCAGCTGCTCATTGATAGAGGGAATGCTTACTATGCTTTAACTTTTTTTCCCCTGGAAAACCCTCCTCTAGATTAATAGCCATAACAGGGTTCAAGGTGACACCTGGTCAAAAGTTCTTTACACTGGTTCAGTTGTCAACTTGATGACCAAATGTTCAACCATGAGTTTTTCATTGTCCCACCATCTCTGACTCCCTTATTAGGAAGAGATTTACTAGTTTAAATATGGGACAGATCTTCAAATTCCAGCAGAAGCCAAAGTGGATTTTCCCTATTGGGACTACACCAGGCCTCCCTGACCTAGTCAGCCTCCTGCTGGATGGTGTAATGAGGTCTCTGGAGGACAAATTCAGCAATGTCAGTAGTTACAAAACTAAAAGATCTCAGCCAACTTCCCAAGAGAAAGCAATAGCTAATCAAAAAGGAGCTCCATAAAAATGTCCAACCTCTCATAGACAGGTTCCTCAAACATGGCCTTCTTTGGCCTCGCCAGTCCCATTGTCATACTAACTTCTTCAGGAGACTATAGGATGGTACAGTTCCTCCACCTCCTTAATGAAACTGTAATCCTTATGCACATTCTAGCAGAAGATCTATATACAAGTCTCTCCCAAAGTCCAGGAGACAAAAATTGGTTCTCAGCCTTAGATGTCAAAGATGCTTTCTTTTCTCTTCCCCTATGCATATTTCCACTTCTGTTTGCTTTTTAATGGAAAAATCCCATTTCAACAGAAAAACACAACCATGTGCTTAGCTTTTCTATAGGGATTCAGAGCTAGTCCTTTTTGCTTGGGCACTGGGAAAGGACTTATGGAACCTAGAACTTAAACAGGGAGACATCCTGCAGTATGCAAATCATATTCTATAACCATAATACTTTTTAACCCTCAACTTTCTCACAAAGAAGAAATATACAATCTTAAAGCAAAAGCCTCAGATATCCCCGTAGAGAGTCTAATACTTGGGATACATTCTTTTTCCTAGGGAACAATAATGGACTAGGGCCCAAATCCAGGCTATCTGTGATCTCGGGCAAATTGACACCATAAAACAGCTTCATCCCTTCCTGGGAATAGTTGGCTTCCCTATAGCTGAATAACTAATTTTGGACTAATGTCAAAGCCTTTTGATGAGACTATCAAAGACCCTGAGTCTGAGCCCTTAGACTGCACAAAAGTGATTGACAATGCCTTTTATGAAATAAAATAGACCTTCTCTCAGACTCAAGCACTAGGAAAACCTTTCTTTCTCTATATATCAGCAAAGAAAGGAATTGCTTTGGGTGTTCTGAGCCAAAAGCCAGAGTTAGAACACTGCCCAGGAGCATAATTTTGAAAAAAATTAGAGGAAGTGCTGCTGGATGTCCACTTTTCTTGTGTTCAACAGCAGTAAAGCTCTGCTAACAGAAAAAGGTAGGGAACTAACTTTGGATGAAAAACCACATGAAAGTCCTAATGCCCTATCAGGTCAGGACTATTGAAACAAAAGATTACTTACAGTTGATAGAGGAATGGCTTACTAAATATCAGGACATGCTTGCAGATATCATGAAGAGGTTCACTACATTTAATCCTGCCTCATTGATGCCTACAGACTCAGAGCTTCGCCACTCTTGCAAACAGGCGATTTCCCAGACCTATGCAAGCTGGCAGAAAATCAGTGGCCAGCCCTTCCAAGATACTGAAGAAATACAGTTCACTATGAAAATCTCTTTGTCCACGAATGACATAAAAAGGCCAGTCATGTAGTTGTCAGTTTACAACAGGCCATTGAGGCCAAACCCCTTCCCCCAGGACCTTGGCTCAAAAAGCAGATCTCATAGCCCTTACTTGGGCATTGATATTAGGAAAAGGCAAAAAGTTAAATATTTACACCGGCTCCAAATATGTTTTTCTGGTGCTACATGCCGTGCAGCAATGTGGAAAGAAGGGTGCTTGCTAACATGCAATTGTCCATAAAGTACAAGCAAGCCATTCTATAAATCCTAGAGGCAGTCTTTTTTCCCAGAGAGATTGCTGTCGTTCATTGCAAAGGAAACCAAAGAGATATGTCTAACATCTCCTTGGGAAATCAAAAGACTGATAAGAAGAAAAGGGGCCTTATAGTCACTCAAAACACTACCTCTATTTCTAATTCTTGAGGATCCATTAAAACTAGTCTATAACACACTGGAAGATACACAGACCTTAGAAAAATGAGTAATTAAAATGGAGCTCCGGTGGTATTTTGAAAACAAACTGATCCTTCCTCAAGGAACACAGTGGATGCTTATAAAATCCCTTCATAATGCTAACCATTTGGGAAGAGATGCTACATGGGAAAAGGACGGTACAATTTTCACAATAACCAGACTTAGTGGCAACCATCTGACAGGTGTGCAAAGTTGCTCAGTGTGTGCCTACAATAATTGTAGCAAGCCCAAACTACCTCATTTGTTAGAACTTCTACAGAGGAGAGAGATATAACCTGGGGAAGACTTGCAATCAGACTTGACACACCTACCATCATTCAGGGAAGTTTAAACAAATATTGGTCCTAATCTAGACCCTTACAAGATGGATTGAGGCCTTCCCTTCCCATTCAAAGAAGGCTACAGAGTAGTCAAGGTGCTCCTCAATAAGATCCCTCAGTTTGGACAACACCAGTCCCTCACAGTGGCAACGGAGTTTGTTTAACCTCCCAAATAGATCAGAGGCTAGCAAAGGCCTTACTCATAAAGTACTATCTCCTTCTGCATAGACACCTCAGTTCTCTAGAAAACGTAAAAGGGCCAGCTAGACCCTAAAGCAAAATGTGGCAAAATCTTGCCAAGAGTCTTAACTCTTACTACTGCCAATAGCTAAATGTGAGCTGATTTGAGATTTAGAAAACTTGTCACACAAGTTTTGACATCACGATAATGTCTCTATTTACTAAATCTGTAATAGTTCTCACTTGAAGAAAAAACAAGACATATTCTGACCTGCTTCTTCTCATATTTGGGTTCTGCATCCTCATCCAATAGTAAAGTTTATCCATTCAAGGCTTGATACAGACTATAGCCCATGACTTCCCTAATAAACTCATCAAGCTTCCTCCTAATAAACTCATCAAGCTTCCTCCCACTGAACAGGCAGTTCAACAGTCCCTGACATATAGACAGAAACTTTCCTCATTGTCTTCTGACAGTTTTTTTTTTTTAATTTCAGCCCAGTTGGTGGACCCCAAGGTAGTGAGAAAGCACATACTTCCCAATAGGTAGGGCTTATTGGCCCTGTTAGCTGGAAGTTGCTATATGAAGACAGATTCCTCCACCCCTG
Source organism: Dasyprocta punctata (assembly GCA_004363535.1). NCBI lineage: Eukaryota > Metazoa > Chordata > Mammalia > Rodentia > Dasyproctidae > Dasyprocta > Dasyprocta punctata. The sequence continues at coordinate 120,773 of RJWM01002531.1, read as the reverse complement.
AGCATTCCATAAAGAGTTCTTGGGATTATGTCTCTCCAGGTCAGTGAGGCAATCTTCAAGGCCCAGCACACATGCAGAAAACAGTTCCAAGACTGACACCTGAGACAAATCAGAAAGCACTATCTTCAATTCTTCTGGTGTGAAATCAAGCAAGATTTTGATAGGAGAGCTTAGACTGGATGTCAGACTGAAGAATTAGAGATTCAAAAGACCCCCACCATTAACCCCAGGGGCATTGATTGGATCCAGGTGCAGGGCTTGGAAACTATGTTTTGTGCATGAGTCCTGAGCATCTGTGACCCACAGATCACGCACTGTTGTTCATCTGGTTTGCCACAGCCTAATCTCTGCCTCAAAGGGCTAAGAATATCAACGTCAGAAGAAGAGATATGTCACAAAGGGGTTGAAATTAAGGTATGGTAAGTACATATATCAACACACTAAAACAAATTCACGCCAGGCGTGGTGGCGCATGCCTTTAATCCCAGCACTCAGGAGGCTGAGGTAGGCGGAGCATTGTGAGTTCAAGGCCGGCTTGGGCTACAACGTGAGTGCAAGGCCAGCCTGAGCTACATAGTGCGACCCTGCCTCAAAAAACTAGGGCTGGGAGTTTGGCTCAGCAGCTTAAGTGCCTGTCTGGCAGGCGCAAGGCTGTGAGTTCGATCCCCAGTGCCACAAAAAAATAGCTAAATAAATAAGTAAAATAAAATAAAAAGTAAAACAAATTCACTATTATCTAACATTAATATGCACTAATAAAATATAATAAAATTAATAGCTAAAAGAAAAAAAGAAGACAGGTTAATATGAAGTGAGTTGGTAAGTGAACTTTTTCCATTTTGAAAATGTGTGGCTGGCTACATTATATTTTGAAATGTACTTGATTGTGGAGTTTGTAGTCCACTAGGTGAAGAATGGAGCTTATGTGAATGTTTGTATTACAATGGGTGCTGTTAAAATCAATGCAGCTTGGTTCTCATACTGGGAGTCAAAGGAAGTGTTAGGCACATAGACACTAGTGGTGTCTGAGGGACAAAGTTAGGGGAGTGTCCAAAATTATGTGTTGCTGCTAAGTAAAGAAACAAAGTTACCAAAGTATAATACATTTACAATGATTTGTTACATCTGAAGCTGAAAGTGATTCGACAGGGCACAGTGGCCTTTTAAGATTACATATTGAACATAATCACTTTGATACCTGGCCACCTGGTCATCTAGTTCTCAACAACACAGGCAGCATTTCTGCTGTCCTAGCCTACAACTCAACAATTTCAGGTATAGAAATGTCCTTTAAATATCTCTTGCTTTGGGCTTGGAACGGGTTTAAATCAAGGACTTACCTTTCATGAATTTCTTTTTATAAAGTTTCTTAAATGATTAAAGTCTCCCATGAAACGCTGACCATCTAAAAATCAACAGGAAGACATCTTGTAGGTCCCAAGTGACTTTAAGTAAAATGTTGATAAGCATAATTACCCTAATTCCCTCAATCCCTGGAGCAATTCTTGTATGCATGAAAAGATACCCAAACTCATCCTCAGTCTAGATGACCTTGTAGTGCAACCCTTTCTTCTTGCTCGAAGGTATGACTGTATTTATAGCAGCTCGTGTCTGCTTTATTTCACTTAATTCTATGGTGCTAAGGGGCATCCATTTTCCTGCAAGTGATTCAAGTTAATCTTTCATTATGGTAGAGCAATACTCCGTTTGATTTCTTTTATATAATAGTAGTAAATGGTAGAAATAAATAGTAGAAAATAGTATCAATAAAGAGCAAAATAAAAGATTGACAATAGGAAATAGGGAGATAGATCTTTCTAGAAGTGGAAGGGAATCAAGATATGGAGGGAGAGGAGAGGGTGGAAAGAGAAAGGGAATTTAAAAAGGAATTAAGATATGTTATGTACATGTACCAACTCCACACAAGAAATGTAAATATTATGCATTGTGAACATGTACAAAATAAAGAGAAGGTACCCAAGAGATGGATGGAGGGAGAATGGAGGGAAGAGAAAAGTGATATAAGAAAAGGAATTAAGACATATTGTATACATACAGCAATTCCTCACAAGCAATGCAAACATTACGTGTTACAAACATGTACTAATAAAAATAAAAAAATTAAATTCTATCCATACTTCTGCAAAGTCACCTATGATTCTTGATTGAAATCTTATGAAGGGCTCAAGAATGGAAGACCATGGAAATGAGGGATTGGTTACTCACTGTGTTAAAATGCAACTTCCAGGTAATAAAACCACCTAAAAAACAAAAGCATGAAATTAAATTTCCTGTTATGCCTATCCACACAAAAGATTCACATAAGAAATTAAGATTTTAAAATGTTTGAGAAAGTTATTTAAAAATCGAGAGCAGTTTTGTGCATGCATAATTATTATCAGGAAGGACACATAGAATTTATTTTAACAACAATTTTTGAAAATGATTAAATTTTTCTTCCTCTTTGCTGTTCTCTGACATAAAAGTTGCAGAAATGTCAGATAATTACATACAACATTCTTCCCACAAGTATTCCTGAAAATGTTTTGTAAACTGAATAATATAAAAATATGAATCATGATAAATTACTATCCCCTTAATGACAAGATTTAGTATGAAAATCTACATATATTTCAGTATGAAAATATGCATGCACATCAAGCTAATTTAGATGCAGTTGGGAAAGAATAGGAATTGTAATAAAAAGAAACAGAGATGATTAAATAGCATCTATCTGTGTAACATCGTTTTAGATGGTTTGTTCTAACTGTGACTCTCAAACAAATCCTGTAAGATAGCTGTTGTTGCGGTCAGAGTTCACAAGAGAACAGATTTAATACAAGACACATAATTTATAAGATTATTTTATAATATTGACCCAAACAGTCAAATGCCAAAGAGTGTGGGGGATCTATTCATACACTAGAAACCCAAAGAATCCTGCTGAGGGCCTGGATCCCATGGCAATATCCTGCATGAGTCTAGTTGAATACCTATGGCCCATGACAGTGTCATATGCAAGTCTGTACCAAAGATCTGCACTGGGAAGGCCCAAAGGCCAGAGCAGAAAGCTAGAATATTTATACCAGCCAGCAGGATGTAAGATCTGTGCCAGCAGGCCAAGGTTTCTGCACAGAAGCCAGGAAGTGACACTCAAATTAAGGAACAGAGTTCTCCCAAAGTGAACAGCAGCCATCCTCTGCAACAAAGAGAACCTGAGCACCTTCAAGAGTGAAAATACCTGAGTTCATATCAAGGCAGCCAGCATGACAAGCCTGTCCAGGAGAATCAACAGCACACCATCTTCCCCTCCAGTTCTCTTTTTATGCTCTTGGCTATAGTCTTCAGGTGGGTCTCCCACACCTAGAACCAGGCTGACTCAGTTCAGCTGGGTGTTACAAGGTGAGCATTAGTTAATTGACCAGAGCTGTCTTGGGCTTCATTTCACAAATTCTAATTTAGAAATTGTGAGTTACTTGCCAAAAGTGCCATAATTTGAAAATGGCAAAAGCAATATTTAAATTTATACACATTTCCATTCCTTCACTAAAACTTCAAAAAACATCCACAGTTGCACATAAAAACAAGCATTAAAATACCAAACTGGTGAGCTCCTTACAAAGGAGGCTAATATCGTGCATTTTAAACTGTTCATTACACATTAAATATACTCCTCAGCACTAGTCCCTAAATGTAATTCCAGTATATCACTTGCAACTTCATCATGCTCTCAACTAGGTTAGCAAACCACAGAGCATTTAAAGATAGATTTCTTTTGGGCCCAATCTAAACTCTGATGCTTTTTAGCTGTGATGTCCAGAAAATGAATCTTCTGGATGATCACAGCTCATGTGAAAACCTAACATTATTGTCTTTATCAGAAAATTTTATAGAATAGCAATATTAATTTAGCAGCTGAGTTTCTTTCCTCCAGAGAAAGTTGGAAATGACTTACGCTTTGCAAGGGGATTTTTTTTTTTTTCAAAATAACTCACAATCAGCTAAAAGTGAATTTTGCCAAAGTTCTCATAAAAATATGCAACAAATTTAATTTAAAAATAATGCTTAACCCATGCTAAGATTGCAGCACCTAATTTCAATAGTTATCCCGTCTTCTTTAACAATATGACATAAAGTATTATGTGCTAATTTATTTAAAAAATGAGGAGTCTGCTATGTGAATATCTTACTGCAATAACAGTTGTTAAGAAGCATTTTGGGATAGCCTGTTAAAATATTTAAGTCTTTAACTACAAATTATCCCTCCCAGTTTCCTGTGTGGTAGAAAATATTAGCTAAATAGAGTGCTGCAAGAACTACAACAGATGGCATCAGAGATAACTTGAAAGTGGAAGAAATAAAGCAACTTATTTTCCTCACACTTGTAAAACATAGTTAAAATTTTTGACATTCTTTGAAAGGAAGGAAATAGTATTTGGGGGTGGGGAAGACCTCCGGGGAGTTAAAAGAGGATCAAGATGACATATACATATGTACCAATTCCCACAGCATGAATGTGTTTACTATATATGGAAAGCATTTACTGATTTTAAAAAAGGAAAAACAAGATAAAAGAATTGTTGACACAAGCAACTTAGAGGTGAGGAAGAAACATAATGTATGAAACCAAATTCAGAAGTTAAAACAATCTAGTCAAAACACATTATGGTTTGTTTGCTTTATGTTAGTCTCTGTCTTGCTTCTTGTTCTATCCTTTACCTGTTTAATCATCACTTTGTTTCATGCTAGGTTCCAGCTTGGGATGTCATACCTAAATAGCTTATTCTAAGATAAGGGTAGACCATGTCACCAACTCTGTTTTTCCAAGTTAATGCTTAGAATATGATAATGACTTTACTATGAGCAACTGCTATTTTGTTTATTTATTGCAATTTTATTAAAAAGTAGGCAGCAGCCGGGCGTGGTGGCACACGCCTTTAATCCCAGCACTCGGGAGGCTGAGGTAGGCGGAGCGTTGTGAGTTCGAGGCCGGCTTGGGCTACAACGCGAGCGCAAGGCCGGCCTGAGCTACATAGTGCAACCCTGCCTCAAAAAACCAGGGCCGGGAGTTTGGCTCAGTGCCTTAAGCGTCTGCCCTGGCAAGCGCGAGGTTGTGAGTTCAATCCCCGGTGCCGCAAACAAACAAACAAAAAAAAGTAGGCAGCAAAAATAAGGCATGCCTCTTAGCAGTCAAAGGTACTTCATTCAAAAGCTTGCACATTTCACTCATGGATGATTCATTTAAATAATGAGATGCAGGAAGTCAGAGAATGAAAGTAAAGGGAATACGTGCCACTAATGCTGAGAGGTCTACAAGAAGGTAAAGTGAAAACATATTAAAGAGAAAAATGTAATACAAAATAGAGCAATTTAATGAAAGATCAAAAGGTGCTGCACTGCCTATGGCTAGAGTTTTCTCTGACCATACTTGTACCTTCAAATGATAATTAACGTTTGTCTACAGGAATGGGGAATAAAAGGATCCCTCTTTTTACTCACTTGAGCCAAACCTTTCATTGCTTTCTAAGAAAATATTTTCATAAATAAAAATAATCACTGTTAAAGACCTAAGAAACTTTACTCTTAAAATGTTTTTTTTTTTTTTTTTTTCCTGATGTCAGATAAATACCTTGCTATATACTTTGGCTACCTTCTTTTGCAGCAAGAGAAGAAAGTGAAGCAATTTGGATAGGTAAGAGCGACCAAAAATTTGCCATCTAAGTAATATTGTTCCCTTTTGAAAAGGCACTTGTAAAGGTACAGGTGTGTGAGAGGGGATGGGGTTGAAGAAGTTGACACAGGGAACTAAGAAGATAAGAAGAATGAGCAGAGGGTAGAGAGAAACCGTGCCTTCAGGAAACAAGTTCAGGCTCCTTGTGAGCCCATGCCATTCACCAACCTTCTACTGCCTTGGAGGAATGGCAGGAAGAAATTGTAATAGATGGTCTGTGATGTATCCACCAGCTATTAAATCCTGAGAATACTTTGCAAGGGGAAATCCATGATTCCAAGGTGGACCCATGGATTCTGATGGACTAGGAAAGGAATGGAGACCAGCGACAACCTTGGCTTTCTTTATTCTCACCCAATTCTATTTGGAAACTGACGGAATTTTCCTCATCAACAGTTTGTCTGAATCCTCAGAAAGCATGCTTACATGCTCTTCCCCAAATATTCCTTAAGGTACTTGGGCCTCCCCTAGTTTTACTTTTCTTTGAAAGAATTGATCAGTCATTCTTTTGGTAAGTGCCCCATTTATTGTTTACTGCTGCACAGTGTTTGTAGATTAATAGAGTGACAAAATAGCAGACAATAAAAATGTATGAATAAACTCACTCTGTGCATTGACTCAGGGACAGGCAGGGAAACAGCAGGTGGCTATTAAGAGAACAAACCAGAGACACAACTCTTACAATAGGTGTAAGAAGGGAATTCACACCGCTTAACTTCAAAACCACTCCACCTGATTTGTACTCTGTACTTGGTTTCTTGTCACAAATTATATTATAGTAACTCTTGTTTCCCAAACAGTGTGTTACTATGGCATTCTCTCCCCTTTTTTTTTCCTCTCTCTTTCTCTGCTCCTTTTAATTTCCTGTGTATTGACAGTGCCTGTGAATGTTTAATGAGTATGTCATGAATATAATTTTTGGCCAGTCCAAATTACTGTCCATTTTTCCGTTTCTCATTTTCTTCTTTGCTCTCAAGCTCATTATTTCACTTTTTATCTTCCCTGGATTGCAATTGACACCTATTAACCCACATTCCTGTGCTCTATAACTCTTCTGGACGTTGAATACAACTGATGTGGGGTTGGGTGTGAGATGGATTGTGTTGGCTGCTGCTTAGTATCAGGTTCAGGTTCAGAATTTAGCATTCCTTTCTCTTTCTATTCTGCAAAGGTTTACTTAAAGCACATTTCTTTATTTGGATCAAAGGGGAAGATAAAAGACCATAAAGGTTGCTTTCTAGTATGCAAAATGATTTTGAATGATTATACATTCAGAAATGTTGGGGTATTAAGGTTCAGTTCTCTTATCTCTTCATCTCATATTCATTTCTTGCAGGCCAGTCATTTGCGACGTACTTTTCAGAAGAAATAAAGATGAAAGCACAGATCTCTCTCTCTGAAAAACTCACATTTAATTAGAGGTAGAATAATACAAAAATGGTCATCATAAGTATATCTTGCAAAGCCTAATATTAGATATGTTTCCACAGTGCAACACCTTCAGAATGCAGCATCAAAATCCAAACTAAAGGAATAAGGGCAGATATTGAGGAGGTGATGTCTGAACATTTTAGAAAATGTTAATAAATGAATAAAGCCAAGGTAGAAGGACACAGGGAAACATGTAGCTTGATAAAGTCTGGAGCTAAATAAATTGGGCATATGCAGGCAAGTTTTACGATTTTGGAATGACAGGCCCTTATGAGATTTCTTAGAAAGATGCCTGAAGCTTCCATTATGTCATGCTAGAGTTAAATCATCAGGTTGAAAGTAAACTCTTGAAAGATTTTAATTAAGTGAGTGATAGTACAAGATGTCTATTTTATTATGATGCTGCAAATAGCAGTTTAGAAAACAGATGTCGCAAACTTTCAGGTGCGTAAAAAGTGGAGTCTTAAAAAAAGTAACCACCAGGTAGAAGCTTCTCAGAATATTATATATAAGGAAAGGTGGAGTCCTCAGTAAAGGCAGGCTCAGTATGGACAAAAAAGTGAGACACACTAAAAATAAATCAGAACAGAAATAAATAACCCTGGCATACAAGGGGGTTGAAGATATGATTTTTGATCAACTGGGTCACATAATTAATTAGTCCCACAGCTGCCACTGAAACTAGGTGTGCATTTTGTAGTTAAAAAGCAGTTCTGTGCACCATGCTGCTCTCTGTGTCTTGGGCAAAAATTAAATTTTATACTGATCACCTATTTATAGAAAAGGGCTGTATTTAAGAGAGCCCATTTTTCCTCATTTAAGGCAAGTAAACCGATCTGTTTGACTTGCATAGAATAGGATGTCAACAGCTCCCTCGATGTATGAACACCTTTAAAACAAATCGGCTTGGCTGCCCTTGTTTAATCTTAGAACAGATATTGCTTCTTTTCTTCCATAAGCAAGATGATGATAGATTTCCTATCTTGTATCTCTTGGATTATTTCATTTTAATGCAAACCAATACAAGGTCAATGGATGCGGTTGCTAAGAGTGAGCCAGCTCATAATCCAGGATCTTATTCCTAAATGGGGTTTAGTGAAGAGGAGAGAAGAAGAGGGTAAGTTTGAGGCTAGTAGAAAATTACCACTTCTCTACATATTGTTCTTTCAGGTTCAAATGGCAGAAATTTTGTCAATGTCAATCTTTATTATAATGAAGAAAGTTATGAGGTTAAAAGGGTTTTGTGAAACTATCAAAGAGAAAGTTGAAGGACGGAGTTGTTATCATTGTTTCCTCTGGATGAAACTATGAAGATTCTTTTAATATTGCATAACTATCCTTGGTTTAAAGAAGTATAATATTCCTTTGCCCAAAGCTCTGTTTCTCAAAACAAAAGAGTATGCACTACTTGGTATACCTAGCACTATAATCACAGATTTCAAACTGCTGTCAACTGACCTTAACTCAGTTTGCATGTGCACCTGTCTAAAACTGCTTTTGGTAGGAAGTAGTTACCAGAATATTCATGGCAAAGAAGGTTAGCTATATACCACCTCCCCCACCATACCTATCAGATGAGAGTGAAAGCAAGTGTCATAAACACAGACAGACATTGATTAGTAAACATTGCTAGAAGAGAATTACTCTCTAAAATAATTATGCATTGGAAGAATCTATTCATAAGAGCTGTTCTGCAGACTCCAGGAAGTGCTCACATCTGGCGAGAGCTAAAGCAACATTCAGTACTCAGGCTGTCTTTAGATCTTCAGAAACAGGAAAACAGTGACTCATGGTGTGTTTCAAACAGAGGGCAGTGGTATGAATCCATGCTAACCCTCAGGTGCACTTACAGACTAGAACATTTAAGAATAACCCTAATTCACAAAAAAGGAAGTGGAAAAAATACATTGATGCTGTTTTAATAATAGTGCATGTAGAATGTTAGAGAAGAAAGTTCCAAAAAGGCAAAAGAGAAAAATGCCTTGGTTTATGTTCATGTGCCGATTTATCTACAATTTCCATGTTTTAGAGATGGTAAGACTAAACATACTGGGCTACGTGTTACTGCTTTGATCAACACTTCTCATGGCACTGGTGTTTTAAAGAAGATGTTTTTGACCTGACTCATTGTACTAAGAATTCTTTGGCAGAAAAAAATATATAAATTAATTAAAATATGTAATATAATGTATGCTACTACATATATCAAATAATAATGAAACATTATTTTATGATATATTGCCTATCACAATATATAATACGTAATATTTAAACATACAGGAGAAAACACGGTTTACTGTAACCATTTTACCCATTAACTAATGCACCGATACCATGTCCTGGCTCTGAGCTTTGAGATATGTGGTTCCTAAGTGTTGCCACAGGTTCAATCACTCTGCTCTTTCTTTAGCTTTGTTTTTCTGGATCTTATTTATTGTACAAGTCTCCAGTTAAAGACTCCCTACTTAAATTGACTTCCCTAATATCCTCCACTTGTTAAATCCTGTCACTGTATGCTTCTATTAATTGTAGTCCTGTTACCTCATCCTCAGGAAAGAGTCAATGACAGTATTCTTCAGTGCTTTTTTTAGTTCCACAATATTGCTGCTATTCTATTTTTTTGACTTAAAAACTGCAGTCCCATACAGTTCCAACTCATATGCGCCATAGCAATTGGCACAGTACCTCTCTGCATGCTAAAAGCAATCATATATCTTGGGTTGTCCTTAAGTACACTTCTGCTAATGAACACCATTAAACGAGATGTCAAGGAGAATTTTTACAAATCACTCATTTTCCCTGTATCTCATTTTTACATGGATTAATTTATTATTGTTAATAAAATGATCCATTATATAAATATCAGTTAATTACATGATACATCTATGTTACAGGACACTTTACCAAAATCAAAGATGGAAATTTTGTGGAAACATTTGTGGTCTGGAGTAGACACTCAAATAATCACCCTTAAATTGCCTGGGATACTGGAATAACCTTAGAGAAAATGGTGTGGTGAAAGGTTATCCCAAAATACAAAAAAAAAAAAAAAATATATATATATATATATATATATTTCATTATGTGTAAAATAGATTTAATTATATGTAAAATTAGCTTACTTTGATAATTATTGAATTCAAAAGACAACCTAGAATAACTGTCCACCAAATCTACCCTGCTGCCTGCTTTTGTAAAGTTTTACTGGGACACTGTGATTCTTTTGCATATTGCCTATAGCTGCTAAGAAACTAAAACAGCAGTGTTGAATTGTAACCATAAAGATTTTCCTGCAAAGATGACTGTATTTACTGTCTACAGAAAGTTTGCCAACTTCTTATTTAAGAAATATGTGTTCTGTATGTTAAATTGCTTGGAAACTCTAAGTCAACTGTTTTAAATATATAGTAACATATGAGGATAATTAAATTGTGCAAATAACTGGCACCATTATTCTGTTCGCCTACTCCAGCAAACACTGTCTAATCCAGAATAAGGTAATGAAAGTACCCTTAGGAGGCTAATTTCCCATTAAGCTTTGGCTTGAAGAGGGAAGCACATTTTTTTGATCATGAAGTGACTCCCATCAGAATAATCATGGAATAACGTAGCACATAGTGACAAACATGAGTCACTGCATCCTCACGGTCACATCTTTAGAGTGAGCTGAGGTGAGGCTGAAAAATCCCCAATTCAGTATCTGGCTTCACAGGCTCTGCTAGGACCTCTTAGGATCCTCCTTGATTTCTTTCGTGAGGTCTGAGGTTTACACACACTTAGATTGAAAGGACAGGGAAACAAGTAAACCTCTTTATTCTAAGTGTTGTGGATCTTGGCCTGATGTCAAGGTGCTTCATCACATACTCCTATGAAGGTGGAGTGTGGAGAGGTAGGCAATGCTTGGGCCCCTCTTCGTTCTGATCCTACTGGCTGCCCATGTATTACCTCATTAAATGGGGTTCAGAACACATTCAGGTCACATCTGTGCTTCTATACACATCATTGAAAATGATAATCTGAAGGTTTTCCCCTAATGATTTTAAAAATTTATGATTTACAGCAATCATATCTTTTCATCCTAAATACTCATCACATTTTCATTCTTCACATGTGTGCTATAACACTGCTTCCTCTTCGAATTCTGCTTCTCAGACTATCATTTTTCTGTTGCCAAGTGAATTATGACCACATCTATGACTGTCCAAAGGCAAGGCCTGCCCCTTCATTGCTTACAACTTCTACTATGTTACATCTCTTATGTTTATCTCACTTTTATTTCATAAAAATTTATAGCTGTGTAGCAATGTACATTTTATATCTACCAGTATGTTACATTTTAGTTGTACGATAAAAATATGCACTGAATGCTTAAATTAAAAAATAATTATTAGAATAGAATAAGGCGAAAGACAAGGTTAGAGCAGAGACAAAAGCATCATGGGTGGATGGGTGGGCCAGAGCTGGTTCTGTTTCTCCTCTGCTTGCTTAGATAATGTAATCACTACATACTGCAAACGTACCAATAAAAATTTTTAAACTGAAAACAAAAAAGAAAGAAAAGACACATTGCTATAAAAACCCTCAAATTATTTCTCATATCATTCACACTTCCCATCTTTCTGGTCACTTTCTGTAATAGTTCTGAAAGTCCTCTTTCGTGAGTGTCTTCAGTAGGTGTGGGGCTGCTGAGTGCCACCCAGCAGGAAAGCAGCCTCGTAAAACATTACAGTGTAATCTCAGGTACCACGGTTACTGGATCTGGTACAATGTGACTTCAGGCTCATCTTCAAAGTCAACATAACCTTGAAAAGTAAATATGCTGAATTGATTCAGCACATCAAGGCATCCATAACAGCATAACTAAAGACATTAATGAAAAAGGACTTCCAGAACTGCTTCAGAAAGTAGCGTGAATGATGGATGAGTGTGTTTGAAAGGTAGGGGAGTATTGTGAGGAGGATTGACGTGGGTACGTCTGCTATTGTAACATATTAAGTACTAAATATTCACTGTATTTTATCACATGCTTCAATCATATAGTCATATGTAGTTATATATATATATGTAAATATAGATAGGCAGATAGATACAAATACAGTTACATAATTAGATATTCTACTAATGCTATGTCCTGCTATCTTAACCTTCTATCTTGATTTATTTTATCCATTATTTTTCTCAAGGACTTTGTCATTCATTAAAGTGTATTTTATTCTTTTGGCAAATCTTGTTTTTGTTTGACTTAGAGGTGAATATCTCTGTGCAATCTTTTTCAATAGTGCATACAGAAACCACCAATTAGTACTAATTCTCTACTTGACTAATTTTCTTCATTATCCTAGCTCTAGCTTGACCTCATTTCCAAAGCTCCTTATAGTTAAACAATGATTATTGTATCAGCAAACCAAATTGAAGCAATCCTTTATTTGTACCCAGAATCAGGAAAATTGTTAGTTTCTGGGTTGAGTTGTTCCATGTTTATTTGTTTGTTCCGCCTTGCTTTGCTTCTTTTAAAATGCAACACACTAGCTAGATAACCTGTAACTAACATACATCAGTATAAATTATTGATCCATGGCCATCCTAAGAATAAATGCAAAATTAAAAAATTATTTAAATCTGGAAGCAAAATACTTCATTAAAATACAGGTGTTACAAACACTATAGAAAATCTTTACTATTTTCCAGAAAACTTTTAGAAGCAGCTAAATAAAGGTATACATATATTAATATACATTTTTTAATTTAAATAATTAATATCTAGTATTAATGAAGGACTCTGAGGATCAAAGGATGAGTGAGATACTGTCTTTATCGTTGGATTTCTCAGTCATGTGCTAGAAGAAATAAAAGTTATCTTCCAATACCAATGCAATATTGTAAAAACTAGAACTGATATTAGTGGAAGCAATCTAGAATTGCTTATTTAGAAAGCATTATCAACAATCAAGAAAACATAAGCTATGAAATTTTTTGTTTCTTTGGTAAATTTTAAATGAGCAAATCTGTAATGAACTATTAATGAAAGAAGTATTAGAAATATAGCCAAAAAATTCATGAGCAGTCCTTAGGAGAAAAAGAAAAAGAAAAAGAAAAATATGAACTATAAGTCAAATTAGAGAACTGTATTAAATAATCCATCTGGGTTTTTGTTGGTTGCAAAACCACAAAATAATTACCACCAAAATAATGGAAAGGTCAGAGCATGTAATAATAAATGGAGTGAGCCTGTGTCTGTTGCCAACATCTCTCACTTTAATTGGCATTTGTTTTTAAAGAAACACTGTGACATTTACACTTCAATTATATATGGTAAGAGTACTACCCAAGTTTCAAAACAAACAAAAGAGCCAAGAAATGAAAATTCTGCACTTGGAACAGAAGTAAAAATATCAAGAGGCTTATATCTAAAATCAAACCAGGATTTTGCCCACGTACTCAAAAGCATTAGATTCATCATTGACTTAAACATCTGAGTCTTTCAATCTATTTTATTAGAATGGGTTTTATTAATTGAGCTACTAATTGTTAATTGAGAGATTCAGTTTATGCCAATACAGATGATGTAGAGCCGACTTGTCTCTATTTGGCACTAAATTGATTTCTCTAAAGCAGAACTCATGTTGCTCATTTGTAAAGCAAATCTTTGATGGTTTTACACTGCCTGTTGAATAGGCTTGGCTACTTAACGTTAACCTTTAACTTGTCCCAAACGATGGACCTAAATTGCCAGTTATATTTTCTGTTTCTCTCATGAAGAAATTTATGTGTTATTAAGCTATTAACTTAATTTTCATGCAATGGAAAGTTGCTTCCTCTTCTTGAGCTGCTATACACTTTGTATCATTTATATCCAGAGAAATGAAAATGACTTGAAAAAATACAGAGGAACTAATCAAAGGATTTCATTCACTTTATACATCTTTAAATGTACACAGAGTACTGCATGTTTTTTTTCCAGCTATCTGCCAAAAATGTGAGTCTTGAAGCATCTACCTAAACATTACTTGTTTGATGTTGGGTTCATAGGCACAGAGCTTTAGCCCTTGTTATAAAGGCGTGTGCCCCAGAAAGGCAGGAACAATGAGTACTTTGCTTTTGCATTGCTGTGATTAGGGGTACACATCCACTCATGGCTCTCATGTCTTTTGAGAGAGTGTGGGGTGATGCTTTTCCTTTTTTTTTATAGTCAATGAAACTAAGGAGAAGCAAAAAAATAGTTCATAGGGCAATATTTGTGTGATATATAATTTCGTTGATTGTAGTCCCAGTCAATTACCTGGATGTGGCATTCAAATACCTTGTTTGCTAATAAAGAACCTCGTAAGTTATTAATTTCATCCACTTTCACTGGAAATAATAAGAACTTGCAAAGTACTACTTGACAGAACAAAAGTTTGAAAGTGGAAGTCTGTGTAGCAAATTTTTTTCTTAGGTATCAGTGTCTTAATTTAGGCTGCTGCAGGAGAATGCCATGTATTCTGTGGCTTATAAGCAACAGATGTTTATTTCTTTTCATTCTGAAAGCTGGAAGATCAAGTTGCTGGCAAACGTATAGTCCACTGATAATTTTCTCTGGTTCTTTTATTTTGTCTGGAAAAACACAAAAAGAAAAATCAGCCCCTTTCCGGGATCTTTTTTATAATAGTACCAATCTAGCGTATATATTCCTTAAGGTAGGAGTTCTTTATCACATTAGATAATGATAGTTTCACAGATTTTACAAAGAAGATCCCAAATTACATCTTTAACAAATTTGCATTATAAAATTTTTTTAAAGGCCAAAAGGAATGAAAGGACAAGCTATTAATCTTGACCTACATGTGGATGAAGAATCACAAATACCTTTTCTACTTCACATATAGATATGTTTGCTAAAATACAAGAGCAAGATAAAGAATATAGTTGTCCAGGAAGGAAAAGGAAGAGCCCTGAAATTAAGTATGTACATCTTTATCTATTTGGCATTATTGTGTTTACCTTAAACATACATGCTTTACATTACAAAAGTAGTTAAAAAAAAAAAAAGAAGCTCCATAGAAAGTTTTAATGTCTTGGATTCATAGGTCAAAAAGTTACAAAAATCAGCACATGGGCCATTTTATTTTATTTCTACCTTCAAAAAATGAAGTGTCTATTTTATACAAACTACGCAAGAAAATATTGAATAAAGGATCACTATTTTATTTTATGGAACTCTTATGATTTTGGCAGTATGATAGAAAGAAAAATAGAAAAAACAAAAAATTTTGGAAAAATTCCTTGATGAATGCAGATGAAATTACTTAAAAATATTAAAATGCTGGATCAAAATTAGTACATATTATTGCACTGAGTTTATTGTAAAGATCTGGAATGCTTTTATGATATTAAGAATTGAAATGCCTTCTCTGAAGTTCATATGTTTAGACCCTAATTCTCTAAGGCAGCTATTTAGAGATAGAAACTTTAAAGAGCTAATTAGGATGAATGGGGTCTTAAGAGCGGGGACGCAATCTGATTAACGTGGAGCGCATGAGACATGTGAGGTTTCTCTCTTTGTGTGTATGCAGAGGACAAGCCATGAGGACACCCTGAGATGAGGAGGCTCTGACATCAAGGAAGAGAATGGGAAGAAACCAACCTCAGCTAATTAGAAGCCAAAATAAACCACAGTGGTTATCTTGTATCTGACCGAAGAGAATTAAAAGTCAAAAAAGAGAGAAACGAAATTGAGTATGAAACATTATTGTCATATAGTGGTAAATAAAAACTCAAGAAATTGAAAACCTAGTTTATATCCACTGATTGAACTGAAGGCTTTGGTTGACAAACTCAGTAATTGCAGTTTGATGTTTGAACAACAGCAAAATTTGACAAACAGAAAAGGAGAAACACCAAGGATATCACCAAATTGTCAAAAACATTAAAATTCTATATAGCGAGAACCATATCCAATAGACAAAAAAGCTAGATGATTTTAGGCACAATGCATCATTTATGCATATAGGTCATGTGTTAGGAAAGGTATAAAATACAATAGCTACCAGAATATTAATATCAAACAAACTATAGCCTGTGGTTAAAACAAATTAATTTAGAAAGCAAAAACCATGTTTTGTGTGCTTATAAAAACCATATGGATATTTCAGGTATGTTTAATGACCTACCTGTTTAAAGACTCTTCAGACTTATCACCTGCCACTGAGACCTACGACTCTTATTTGGAGTTACATTGCAGGAACATGAGTGGTAGTGGGGCCTTATACAGTGGAGTACTGTAATTTTTGCTGATTGTACTCCATAGTACAATTCTGTAATTTTATGTTCTGTTATACATTGCAATACCACATGTAAGAGATATGCAAATAAAAGCAAAGTCATCAAGTTCAAGTTTCCTTGGATCATTTCTTTGTTCTGAATATTGTAATGTGCATACTATGTACAATTCCTCTCTAAACACCAATTCATTTAGTGACCTAGTTGCAGGAATGGGACTTGGTTCTTAAAAACAGAATTTTTATATATTGCTAAGTTACTGTTCAGCTTAAAAGAAAAAGTAAGTGATGAAATGTGACCTTATCAATGTGTAATTTCACTACAAATCAGAAAACTTGGACGTAAGGTAGTGTAGAGTTGAAAATCTATAGTTTCAAAACATTTATAAGCTAAAATTAAAGATTTATCCCATTTTTGCTGAAGATTGGAATTTCTTTCATTTTTGCATGAATTTTATATATGCTACCTTAGGAAAATTCAGGGCACAAAGATTTGAAGAGAAAATATTTTTTATATTATGTTGATATGGACATTTCAGACCTGGAACACTGGCATTAAATGATTGAAGTGAACTACCATAGAAAATCCCACAGAATCAATAAAAGACACTCACTGTGGTGCCTGTTGCTGAATTTTGTAAAGTGGTGAAGACTTGGAGGCAATCTGAATGCCTATCATTGGGAGAGAACTGATAGAAGATGAATGCATACTACCACTGTGCAGCAATTAAATGTAGGTGAGAAATTGAAGTCATAGAAACATGAGCAAATATGAGGGGCCTTTTAAAAGCTAGTTCTTAGGGGAAGAGAACAGATAAGACCATACATTCTACAAGTTAATAACCTTTCTGTAAATTAAAGATACACATCCAGGAATCATGAAAAACGAAACTTGCAGAAGGATATCTACAAACTTAAAAATATAATTTAATTTTATTGAGGTCATTGCCGAAAAGGGTTTAGGTCAGGCAAGTAAGAGCAAGCTATCTGGACGTAATTAAATAAACATATATGTACATAAATATATATTTCTTGCAAGGACTAAAATATTAAAGTAATCTGAAATGAAGTTCATGTTTAACAAGAGTTCAGATTATACAATTAAGAAATAATAGAAGGGAGGAATTGAGGGCAGAAAGAAGGAACAAATGAACAAAAGAAGAAAGGAAGGAAGGAGGAAGGAAGGGAAGAAAGAAAAAAAGAAGGAAAGAAAGAAGGAAGGAAGGGAGGAACCAAAGCAAGTTTAATGCTATATGGTAGCAATAAGTAACTGAAAAATATAAAATAAAACAAAACAAAACAAAATACTCCCATTGAAGGGAACAACAATATCGGGAGTAGGGGGGTGTGAAAATCATAAATATGTTTATTACTGATTGTCCTAATAGTGTATTGTTTATATAGTAAGTGCATATATATGTAGATAGAGACCTATATATGAATTCTTTAAAAATAAAATAAAAAGTATGTGAAGAGGAAAATACAGCATTAAATAATAGACACTGAACAATAAGCATTTTAATTAGGTTTTTAAGAAGCGTAAAATGCTTGTACATCGTGGTGCTTAATGTTGGTTGTCAACTTGACCACATTGAGTAAAGTCTAGAAATTAGTCAAGAGCGCACTGAGTGCATCTGTGAATCTGTCTTCAGAGAGGATTAGCATGTGACTCATTCAATGAGGAGGGAAGACCTGCCCTAAATGCAGGTGGTGCTGTCCACCAGGATGGAGTTAGATCAGACAAAGAGCAGGATGAAGCTGTCACACATGTACATGATGTCCTGAGTGGATGTATTTTTTCTTGTGTCATGACTTCAAACTCCACATTCTTCAGAATTAGAATCTGTACACCCCAAAACAATTTTCCCTGGACTTTCCAGGCCTTCAGTTTCCAATTGTGGCCACATCATTTTTCCTTCTTGTTCTGAGATTTCCAAGTATTTAAGCTGAATAGTTACTGTTTTTCTTAGTTGTTAATCTTGCTAAGGACCACTGTGATACTATCCCGTCTGTAACTGTGTAAGACAACTTAATAACTCTCTTATACATACACTGTAATAGTTCAGTTCCACTGGAGAGAGATTCCTGATTAATATATAAATTCATATGCAGTTAGAATGAGAACATCTTATGTATCAATTACTGAATTTCCTAATGGCATATCTTATTACAGTATACTGAGACATCACAACCAAGATACTAGTGATACTGTCAATATTACAAGTACACAAACACACTGATAATTTCATCATCATAATGACAACAGTTATTGTCTCTTTAAAACCACATCCATTCTCCATTCATTTGCAAAATAAAATTAATTATTTAACGTTTTGGAATTGACGTTTTTCTTAATGTGAATTCCCAGGGATCCATTCAAAATGGTGCATATTTTAATAGTTCATTAAAATTTTGATTGATAATCTAATTTTAATTTTAATTAAGTAAAATTTTTAAAAATATTTTTTCTGCTTTGGTGTCGGATTTAAGAATGATGCCTAACAATTTTTTTAATATTTAAAAAAATATTATAGTTACACATTTTACATTTAAGCTTGTGATTCTTTAAAAACGGTTTATAAGATATGCAATTTAGGCCAAAAGTTTTGTTTGTGTTTAATTCTTTGTGTATCAGAATCTAATTGCTATCACACCATTTGTTAAAAGACTATTCTTTGATTGCCTTTGCATCATTAACAAAATAAGTTCTGAATATTTTGGGATGTTTTTCTGGTGTTTATCCTTCTGTTCCACATTTCAGTTTCTCCCTGTCTGCCCGTACTGCATCATCTGATTATCATACTAGGATTGTAAGTCAGATAGAGAGTGTATTTTTTCATTCTGTTCTTTTTCAAGATTGTTTCAGCGTTTGAGAGTCTGGAGAGTTCTATGCAAATTCAACATAAAATTGTGTATGTCTCCGAAAACTTTGCTGAAAATTTCATAGAAATTTCACCAAACCTGTAACTGAAAATGGGAGGAATTAACGTATTCACAATGACAAGTCTTTCAACCCATGAACTTGGAATGTCATGTCATGTGTTTACATAGTCACTCTATTTCATCTGCATCTTATAATTTTCAACATATGAATTCCTGTATTAATGTTGTTAAATTCACTCAAGTGTTTCAGTTTCTTTCAAGTGATTATAAATGATGCTGTATTTTATATTTCAACTCCTTCTCTTTGTATATAGAAATGCAATTGATTTCTGTCTATCTTTCATCATGTGACCTTGCTGAATTCAGGAAGGTTTTTTGGTGTATTACATAAAATGCCCTATCTAAATGATCATGTCATTTGCAAACCAGTTTTATTTAATCCTTTCTAATGTGTATATTTTCCCCTTTTCTTAACTAATTTAAATGTCTGGAACTCCCTGTACTATATTGAATAACAGTATGGAGAGCAGACATTCCTGCTGTCGTCATCAGAATAATACCTCTTAATTCCTTGAGTTGTCAGAGTCTCACTCTGGAGAATCTATAAATATATTATGTGCCAAAAAAGAAATTTTCACACAAACATCTTGCTACGTGCAGAATCACTAGTTCATTTTGCACATTCATGTCCATCTCACATGTTTTTAAAACAGAGAGGTAGAGTTTTGAGAATAAGAAAACGAATGTTAGGATGATTCGGTATGAGAAAGAAAACCAAACATGGCCAGCTGTGAAGACGCAAGGGAAGGGTAGGAGCCAAGAGACTGAGGTGTCCTGGGGAAGCTCAAAGAGGACGAGAGTGAGTACTCCTCTAGAACTTCATGAAAGAGCCTCACACACCAACCCCTGGAAGTTAGCCCAGTGAAACTGATTTCATACTTCGGAATTCCAGAACAGCAACACCATAGGTGTATTGTTTTAAGCCACTAAATTTTGGGGGTAATAGGCTGTAGCATCAATAAAAATCTAACATACTTGCTTCCATTCCAATTTTAGAGGGAATACATTGTCATTCCATGGTGAGACTGATGTAAGCTGAAGTATTTTTAGAAGTTGCTTTTTTTTTTTATTAATTTCTAGTTTTCTGAGGTAGGCATTGGATTTTGACACATGTTTTATCTCTAGTATACAGTACACTTATTTAAGTTTTTGCTTTTTATTCAGCCATAACAGTGGATTATATTGATGGATCTTAGAATGCTGGAAGGCTTTACATACCTTGAATAAATCTCAGTTTGTGATCGTGTATACTCAATCAGTATTCATATCGATATTTATTTGCTAATAATTATAAGGATTGTTAGAGCTCAGATCATGGAAGATTTTTACCTGTAGGTTTTTTTTTCTCTTTCTTCTTTTTATATAGTTTGTCTAGTGTACCCATCAAAGCACTGCTAGTTTCATGAAGTAAGTTAGTAAGCATTCTATCCCCTTCCATTTATGGAAAATAATGTGTGAAAATTTAGCACTTTAAATATTTGATATGTCCCCTGTTATGGATTAAAATTTGGTGGTCAACTTAACACCAGCTGAACTAAATCATCATGATGCTGAGTGTAGATGGCCCACCTGAGGAAAGCTGTCAGCATAAAAGGAGACATGGAGAGGAAGAGCTGGGCATTGTGGGTTCTCCTAAGTGTTGTTTGGAGCTGTTGGGTCTCCTGGAGGAGCTTGTCATGCTGGCTTCCCTGATATGAATTCAGCCATGAACATCGGAGGAGCTCAGGCCCTTGTTGCTGAGAATGGCTGTGGTCCACTTTGGGGGAGCTCTGGTCCGTACATTGAGCATCACTTCCTGGCTCTGGAGGGGAAGATGTATGCTGTTTAATCTCCAGGAGAAGCTTGTCATGATGGCTTCCTGACATGTACTCGACTGTTATTGGAGGATCTTGGGACCTCACTGTCACTGAGCATGACTGTGGAACTCTTCAGGACAGTCCAACTCCTTATTTTGAACGTGACTACTCAGCTCCATTGTAGAACCCTCAACCTACTGGCACAACTCCTTCACCCTGCTGGCATAGACTTTCTAGCTTCCACTGCTAAACTTTGGTCTTCCCAGTGCAGATCCATAAAACAGACTGGCATGAGTCATTGTTGTGGGCTCTAGGCCTCCAGCTGTACTCATGGAAGGCATTGTCATGGGATGTAAGTTTTCAGCTGGGCTCATGCAAGACATTGCTATGGGATCCAGGCCCTTGGATAGATTTTTCAGGTCTTTAGTGTTACGGACAGACTTCCTGAACTTTCTGATATTTAACTCTTGGTGACTATTATAGAATAATATTATAAATTCTGTATTCTCTATGTAATTGTTCTCTTTGCAACC
The DNA here is from genome assembly GCA_004363535.1 of Dasyprocta punctata. Taxonomy (NCBI): domain Eukaryota; kingdom Metazoa; phylum Chordata; class Mammalia; order Rodentia; family Dasyproctidae; genus Dasyprocta; species Dasyprocta punctata. Next base: position 99,082 of record RJWM01002531.1, on the reverse strand, counting down.
CCTGACTACAACAGTCCCTTAGTGAAACTTTATGGCTCTGGAAATCACTGTCTGGAGATACTGAATTGAAAGTTCAATTTATGCAGTGATTACATAAGTATTCATCTTCATTCTTTTATTTTGGTTTGAATACTGTTAGTTTGTCATTTTAGAGTAATTGAACCATTTCTTTTTCTGAGTTATTAAATATTCTTAGCATAGAATTTGTCATATATTTTTGTTGCCTTTTAATTGCTGCAAGATCCTCTATTTAAATTCAAGATATTGGTTATTTTTATTTTTTATCTGTTAGATTTCTAGAAATTTTTTTAAATGTGATAATTTCTTGTAAAGAATAGGTTTTTTATTTATATATTCTTTTTTGGGGGGGATGAGGAATCAAACTCAGGACCTCTCACTTGTCAGGTAGGCGTTGTACTGCTGAGCTATATTCACAGCCCACAGGCTTTTTACCTAATTAAATCTTCTGTATTTCATCTTGAATTTTCTGGAATTCTGAATTTATTTTATATCATTCCTCTCTTCTATTTGCTGTAAACACAGTGATCTATTTGAGGCACAAACTCAAATTAATCATTAGAAGTTGTTCTCTTTCCTAATGCAAGTAAAACTGTAAATTCCATCTCAGTGCAACTTTAGCCATTTCCACTTTTTTTTGTATATTGTATTTTTATTTTTATAAAGTAAAATACACTTTTAGCATTCTTTTGATCCTCTTTTGACCCATAGATTTAGGAATATACTGTTTAATATCAAGATTTCAGAGATTACTTTTGTCTTTGTGTCATTAAATTGAAAGAAAATACTGAATATGATTTTTAAAAACTGTATCTAGCTTTGTCTTACACCTGATTATATGGGCTATCTTTGTCAATTTTCCTGGGGGACAAATAGATACCGGGGGAGTTGATATATAGATGGATAGACAGGTAGATATAGTTTGGTGAAAGTCTATATATGTCAAGGGGATTTTATTGTATCATAGTTATTTAGTTCTATTTCCTTGTTGGTTTTCTATCTAGCACTATTCACTGTTGAAAGCAGAGGAATAAGAATTTTTTTAAGATAGCAGTATTCATATACATGAACATTGTGATTATTTCATTCTCTAGTCATACACAGTAGCTGATGACAGATAATAAAAAATCAACCTTCAGCCTGCTGCTTCAAGTTCACTCAGAACCCTGGAATAAAATGTCATATTTGCACTTCACAATCTCCTCGGATTCTTAAAATCCGTGGAAATAGACCTTATTGCTAGGATCCACTTCAGACTGGCTGAACCCACCTTTCCTGAGGTGAAATGCTCAGTTCTTCAATATCAAATGTTTATATGTTTTCTGTGACAAACTTAGAAAAGAATGACATAAACTCAATTTTAAAATTAATGACATCTAAAACATTGCTTCCTAAGATATGTGTTTTGTGCTCATTACCACCTGAGTATCTATTCAAAGTGCATAACTTCAGGGTTAATCCAGTATGACTGAATTAGAATTTTCATATTAAGAAATTCACGAGGAGCCGGGCGTGGTGGCACATGCCTTTAATCCCAGTACTCGGGAGGCTGAGGTAGGAGGAGCACTGTGAGTTTGAGGCCAGCTTGGGCTACAACGCGAGCAGAAGGCCAGCCTGAACTACGCAGTGCGATCCTGCCTCAAAAAACCAGGACCAGGAGTTTGGCTCGGTGACTTAAGTGCCTGTCTGACAGGCACAAGGTTGTGAGTTCAATCCCCGATACCAAAAAAAAAAGAAAAGAAAAGAAAAAAAGAAAAAGAAAGAAATGCATGAGGGGATCCATGTGCTTGTCAACAGTTTAGAAATACTGAACTCCAACAATAGAAGATACTCAGAAAGTGCCACACAAATTTAAATTGAGGATCTGAAGGACCATATACTTACCTGAATGCTGCACTCTTGTAAACCCAGCTGTATTTGCTTCTTATGTCTCACTGAGTTGATGGCTTGTTTTTTTCTGTGTGTGTGTGTGTGTGTGTGTGTGTGTGTGTGTGTGTGTACAGGCGATCGAACTCACAACCTTGCACCTGTCAGGTCGATGCTTACGCCACTGAGCTAAATCCCCTGCAATGGCTTGGTATTTTGGATGCCCTCTAAGTTTCAGCATGCGGAAGGGGCTCCTAATTTGCTCGCCCCTAACATACTCTCTAGAAACTGGAAATCACTTGTATCGGTTGATATGCTATGTACCCCCAAGTCCTCACATACCTTTGATGGGGCTAAGTCTGGCGATTGCTTATGTTCAGTTTGCTATACCCGCCCAGGGGTGGAGCCGACATACAGTGTAAGGAAAGGCAGGTCTTCTGCTTCCGCCTCCCTCTAGCTCTCTCGCGAGTGCACCTTGTGACTTGCAGCCACCATGAACTGTAGCCTCTCCACCCCATGCTTACTTGGAGCCAACTAATGGATTGAAACTCCCCAGAAACTGTAAGAATAAACCTTTCCTTCCCTAATTTTGGGTGTCAGGTATTTTGTCTCAGCAACAAGCGAAAAGTAACCAAGACATCACTTTTCTTTACAGTTTACAACTGGACTCTTATCTCCTTCAAAGCAGCAAATTTCATGGGAGCTGGATGCTATTAAAGTCAGTGGAAGTCACTGCCCTCCACACCCAACTACCTAGTCGTTGTGTACCTGTATATACTCATCAGTCTAGTTAGTATTTTGTTTGCCATTACTTCTCATATTTTCTCTGTTTTTTTTTTAATTTTAATCTTTCCTCCATTATTTTAAAAGTTTCTGATTATAAGAGTGTCTGATTTAAACACTTAAACACTGTGAATATATACTCATGGTGAGATAAGTATTGTGGACATTATTCAGCAAGAGTATTATTTACTGAAAAAATTATATTATTAAATACTAAGATAATTAACAAATACACTTTTTGTAAGCTATCTACATAATTTAGTGTGTCTGACTGGCCTTGTGTGATTTCCACTGATACTCATGTTCAAGTGCGCATGTCTTTGTGTAATCTTCTTGAGGACAAACAGAACCTGTAAGGCGATTCTAAACAAGAGGGTATAGCAAACATGGTGAGATGCTAAATTTATGTTGCCATTATATTGTGTCATTTTTAAAAACTCTTCATTATCCTGGTTACATTCCAGCTGAATTACTATCCATAGACTATTCTGGGTCAATCCCCTCAGTTCTGCCACTTAGAATTTTAAAATCCCTAAGTTTAAGTCATAAATTCAGAATAAGTGCTATTTGAAATGATATGGAAAATATAATTAAGACCACTGCCTTCCTGGGTAGATTCAATGATATTAGTGCATGTGTTTTCTTCTGGGTTTAAGGAAACACAGGAAGGCCTCTTTGCACCCTATCTAAAGTCATTTCCTTCCCCTATCCTGTCTTATTGTATGTAATAATAAGTTTCATATGGTCAATGCTATGATTATCAATAGAAAAGTATCTGTGATAACAGTAAATAATGCATGCTAGGAAACTAAATGTAGTCTCCAGCCTAATGGTTCAAATGTTATCCTTCCAGATGGAAAATGCCTTTGGGTTTTCATTTCCCAGGAAATTTGGTAGAACTTAAATAATTCTGTGGCTTTAGAAAGAGAGAAAGAAAAGGAAATGGAGAGCAGGTCAAAAGAATGTGTGCATTATTCAAAAAATATTCTTTCTCTCTGAATGTAAATAATGTCACTGACATTGCTACTGGGGTTACGTTGCAGGATTTCCCTCTGTGACTAATCAGGAAGTCCGTGTACAGGAGCAAATAAAGAAACAGATCGCAACTCTATGACATAAGTACCTGGTGCTATGAATTACAGCCACCTATACAAGGCCATGATCTCTCTCAAGACTGCTATTAGATGAACTCAGAAAGGGTTCACATATTTTTTTGTGATTTTATTTTAATAACTCTTTGCCACTGTTTAGAGATTCATAGATTTTCCCAGGCCTGGGCCAACCTCCAAGACTGCTTACATTTTAGTCACATTTTAAACACAGCATTTGTCATCCTTGTATGTTATACAAAACTGACTTTTCATGACACAAATATGTGTATCATTACTTAGCTTGCTTTTGTTTCTTGGTCTATCTATTCTCAGTCTCACTTTCTTGTTTACTTTTCATAATACCTGACACACAAAACCTAAAGGAGAAAAGGTTTATTTTGGCTCAGGGTTTTAGTCTATGGTCATCTGGCTCCAAAGTGTAATGGAAGGGAATGGTGGTTCAGGAAAGCGCTCAACTCATGGCAGCCAGGAAGCAGAGAGAGAGGGGAGATGCTGTGGACCAGAATACATCATCTGAGGTCATGCCTGGACTGACCTGACTACGGTCATGCCCCACTTCCTAACAACACAGTTAGCTACTGAATTCATCAATGGACTGACCCACTGATGAGTATAGTGTTGTTATGATCCAATTAGCACTTACAAACATGAGAATTTCAGGGCATGTTTTTTACAATACTTACTATTTCCAAAAAAGAAAGCCCATAATATTTGTAATATGGCAGGTGTTCCCAATGAGTTTCCAATGTATTGAGAGTAATGAATGCTGATGAGAATTTCTTGAGTTTATAGGAGAGAGGAAATATTTTGCTTCCATCTGTATTAATTGGGTTAGACTACCATAACAAAGTGTCACAGACTGGGTGGATTAAAAATAGATGCATTTAGCATCTTACAGAAGTTCAAGATCAAGTTACTAGTGGGATCTGATGAGTCCTATTGCTTTGACTTTCATGTGCTCCTTCTCAGTTTATCTTCCCATGGCTCTTCTGTGTCCACACAGATAAAAAGCACAAGTGAGCTAGAAAGAGAGCAATTTCTGTTTTATTTTTCCCTTTACCAGTTCTATTGGATTAGGGTCTTAATCTTATTACCTGATTATACCTTAATTATCAATTATCTTTTTAATATCTTTATCTCCAAAAATGGTCATTGGGCTTAGGGTTTTCACATATACATGGAAGGGACAATCAACTATAGCACCATCCAATAGTGCCAGAGTATAATTATTTGCATCACTTAACATTTTATTTTTTACATAAAAGGAGATGAAAATATAATTAACTTGGGGATATTGTCAAGCACTTTTCTTTTTGTTACCTTCATTGATCTTTCAGGTCAAAAATTTGTTTTAACCAAGTACTAATTTGGTCTTGTATTCAGTATTATGATGGTCCTTCCCAAACGTGCAAAAGCAAAATGTAGGGTCATATACATTCATTTGACATAGATCTGTAGTATATATTTTCTTTCTCTTGTTTGTCCTTTAGCTTACCATTTTGGGATTAACTTGTATGTGCTTCAGAAGACTGGATAAAGAATTTGATCATCAAATAGGCAGATGGGGAATGCCTGAATTGATCCCTTACCCATGTGCCAAAGCAACCACACAGGAAATAATCTAGTTTCCATTTGGTGATAGTCATTGAGAAAACTCTTAAACTGATGGTTCCATTCACTCAGAAATGCTTTTAAGCCATTAAATCCTAGTCCCTGAACACAGATATCAATTCATCACAAGGAGGCAGCAGTCCTCTCTCCTGTGCACTGCAGGTACTGAACATTTCCTGAGATGCATCCTCTTTTAAACCTTCTCATCTTGATTTGTTTCCTAAAGTCCATGTTTCTTTACTTTTGATTGTTCTGTACATTTCATGTCCCACTCTACTCCCACTGTGTGTGAAATGATTTTTAAATTGCTCATTCTCTGTATTCTAAAAACAAACATACATATATGTTCAATTTCTTATAATTACACAAATATCATCCCATAACCAAAAGAAGAAATTAATGTCAGTAATGATCCAATTTTCTTAAATTTTAAAATCTGTGGAAAATCGCCACTCTGCTATCCTTGATATATCAACATTCTGAATTTTTACATGAAGAAACTTGTTTTTTGATCTTAATATGAAAAATAATAGTGCCTCATGTATCCTTCTGTCAAACACAAATCTTTTTTCTTGAGATTCTGGTTCAGCTGTCTACTTGAAGTTCATCCCTTCTTTCTCACCAAGTCCAAGAATGATAGTAGGCATTCAGTTGGTTAGTGTTGAACAAAGAAATTACACAGCTCCCTTCCCCATTGCACTCATTTTCTGGATTAAAAAAAGAAAATGATCAAAGAGTGACATAAATAAATGCAAAGATACAAAATGGTGATTGTTCTGAAGTGTAAATAGTATCTATCATGAAGGTCTGTATTAAGATAATTTCACATAGTTGCGTAGATTAAAGACAGCTTCTCTGGAGATGAGGATGATTTCATTTGATGGTAACAATAGGACGAATATTTATAGCAAAGGAAATAATGTCTACAGAGATTTTATGTTGAATCACTGAAAAGAGACAATTAATACTGAGCGTGATTAGGAGAAGGGAAGGCAGATATGGGTCCTGACACAGGTGGGGATCACATAACAAAAGCCTTTTGGCTAAGTGAAAAACATTTGCTCTATGCCCAGCACAGCAGGTGACCACCAAAGGCCAGGTCTCTCCATAGAGACTGTGTGAGGCCAGCCCCAACTTCTCTTACCTGAATATTACTCTGTTCAAGTGGCTGTTTCCTCCTTTTCCTCTCCCAGGTCAATTCTCAGCAGCAGCCAGAGTAATGGATTTAAATTCAGTTCAAATCAATTTACCTAAATGTTCACAGCCAATTCGAACAACTTACCTTTCCTAGAACAGTGGCCAAAGTCCACCTGCTGATCCTAAGGTTGTGTACCCTATTGTCTCCAACATGATTTCCTCACTCCATTTTCCTTTGCTGTTTCTGTGTAACTACGAAGTTCAATGACTGTTCCAATACTCTTCAAGATTTTCCAGCCTCAGGGTCTTAGCTGGATCTGTCCTATAAACTGGACCTCTCTTAGGTATGCCCATGACAGACATACCTAGCACACCAGTTTCCCTCAGACATACACCAGAGAGCCATTCTTGATGTGCTAGGATAAAATGACATTTTGTCCCCGCCACTCTCTACTATTTTCACCTATCATATATTCTCTAGTTCTTGTTCTGACTCAGAATGCCCACCTGTATGTGGAATAGACACAGACAGATTTTTTATCATCAAACAAGGGAAACCTCAAGCCCTGCTTACTTTCTAAAGCTTCTTTGCAATACTCAGCAATCTTTTTCTTTAAATTCCCAGCAAACCTAATAATCTAAACCAATAATTCAGCTATGATCACCCATGACATTTGTGACTTCTGTGTAATTCTCATTGGAAAATATGAACTTAAACTTCCTTTTCTTTCATGCACAGTGCCAAAGTAATGTTAATTAGCAAGAAGTGAATAAATGTTTGCTGTTTGATCAAAACAACCACCATAATTTAAGTTTAAAGCAGGAAAAAGCAATACATGCTTGTCAAAAAGTAGTAGTCCATTTTAGTTTATGCACAACTTTTTTGTGAGGAAATGGGAGAAATAGGTACACAAAAGTAAATTGTGTTTTTTAATATTATGTGGAAGTGTTTAGAATGCTTTTTTTAGTAATGAGACATTGGTTATTACAGATCAGTGGAGGTGTAGAAAGATAACTAGTGTAGTACTGTTGAGGCTAATTGGTTAAAATACAAAGAGAAGCTGGTTGGTGAAGACCATTAAAGTAGGTCACACTGAATGAGGCCATAGGCGGAAGAAGCAGGAAAAAAGAGAGTTATTTTTTTATGTTCTTTATTTTTACTAAAATGTTTACTGACTGAGATTGATTTTGGACTGTGCTATCCATTAGGATTACAAAAATGAGCTGGAAGTTTAGTGCACCATATCATTAAAATTACTTCATTATTCACACTTTTCCTTTTGGTCCCCAAATTCCAGTTCTTATTGACAATGTCAAGATGCATGTTCATTAAAACTACAAAAAGTAACTTGCATTTGCACAGCATTTTGCAATTTAAAAGTAGGGCTCAGAGGTGCCTCGTGTTATTTGATCTTAGAGAATGCTAGCAAGTAAGCTAAGTAGGAAATTCTCTTCTTTTTGATAAGGAACTGCAGGCCAAATTTGTTAAGTAACTGGACCAAGGTTGTATAGCCTGTGGTTTAATAACTGAAGACATACATAGAAGTTCGAAATGCAACAAGAAATTCCTTAGAAATTAGCTCCATATATATTTCTAAAATTCATGATAGTTCTTTTTCTCTGCAATAATTCCATTAGCTCACTTCTCCAGAGATAACAGTTTACTGTCTAATTCCATTGGTTATCTTGTGAGAGATTTTATATGAAATATCAATAGTGCTGTTCCATATTAGTTAATTATTTTTATTATATGGATATATTAGGCTATACAGGCCAAATAATAACAACAAAAATATACAACAAGTAAAAACAACAAAAATAGCATTTTTTCCTTTCCCTTTCTACTGAAAAGCTTTTGCTTCTTATTTTTTTTATTCAAAAAGCTACAAAAAAGTAATTTTGAATATGTATTTCATAAATGAAAAGAGATCATCTGCTGGTTTCAATTATTGAGAAAAATACTTTTTAATTTCAGTTTGTACATTTTGAATTTATTATTTAAATAATTTCTCACAATACAAAAGGTAAAAATTGAATTCAATGGTACAGTAAGATATCAAATTTTATTGAAAAAAAGTTAAAGCATAAACCATATCTCTGTTTACTCTGCACTATGAAAACAGTATTACTAGCTTATCAGAAAAACAAACACATTGTGAATACAGTATGAGTATGAAATGACTTAAATTATACTTCTTCATGAGAGAAAGTTGTGATTGAAAGCAAAGGAGATGTGATAAAAATATGTTGAATGCTCAAACTTTTGAAATATTACAGTAAATGCAGCATTGCCATTAAGCCCCCCTAAAGGTCCATCACCTTTAAAAAACACTTGTCTCATCAATGACTTGTAATACTCAGAACCCATTTTCTTGATTTCTAAACACTTTTCTGTAATAAAAGGAACTAGAACTCCTTGGGAAAATTGTTGATTATAAGGTCAGAACAAGAAATAAAAAAGATGAATCTCAGAAAATATGTAGGATTTGGATGTAAGACAGTGCTCAAAAAAGATTCCAATGTTTGAGAATTTTTGAAAAGGAAAACTGATCCAGTTCCCAATGGGCAAAAATAGAGCATTTCATCAACAAACTTAAACAACATAGTGTTGCCATAAAGCTGCAATAGAAAGCAAACTTTCTGTATTCACACAAATGTAAAAGACCAAAGAAATCAATAGAGAAAAAGAGATGAATCTTAAATCACATTTGCTTCTTTTCCTCTAGATAATAGTTTTTAATATGCAACACAGAGTAAAAGTAGAAAGGAAATAGGCAAACTAGTTTTAGATGCTGTCTTAGTTACTTTTTACTCATTGCCGAGACAAAATACCTGACACCCAAAATTAGGGAAGGAAAGGATTATTCTTACAGTTTCTCGGGAGTTTTAGTTCACTAGTTGGTTCCAAGTCAGCATTGGGTGGTGGGGCTGCAAGCATTCATGGTGGCTGCAAGCTGCAAGGCACGCTGGGGAGAGAGAGAAGAAGGCGAAAGTGGAAGACCCACCTTCCCTTACACTGTATCTCAGCTCCACCTGTGGGCATGTGCCAATCCCAGCACTAGACAACAAACTGAACACAAGCACTAGACTTAGCCCCATCAAAAGTATGAGGGGTACATAGTATTACCCAATACAGATGCTTAAGGGCCAGCGAAAACATTACAGTTAGAAGTGGAAATAATACTATAACAGAACATACTGGAAGGTGAACACATATACCTGCCTACAATTGGAAAATTCAAGCTGGGTGAATATTCATCAGTTAACTAAAGTGAACCATAATTATTAGATATAATAGCCTCATGTTGGGGGATGGAGATGACACAAAACTTTACTCTTTCCTGTAAACAACCAAAAGTGCTGAGGATGCCGGCTGCCAAATGCTGAATAGATCTCATGCCATTCAGAGATAAGTAGAAAACAAAAATTGTACTAGGTCTTTGAAAGATCATAAGCAAAAAGACAAAACAAATATGATTCATATGTTTCCACCACTGAAAATCACTCTGAAAAGTAGAAGACTGAGAATAATTCACAAAAAGAAAACTGAAAAAGAAAAAGTAGAAGGTATATATGTAACATTCCAAACAATGGATATAATGATATTATCACAGGAAATGAAAAAGAAACTTAATGTAAAAAGATAACAAAGTGCTTGAATTAGACAATCTATTTGGAAGAAATTAAGAAATATATGAGAGGGATATTCACATAGAATTATAGATTTATAATCTTCATTTATAACAACAAAAGGCACAAATTAATGAGATAAAGGTATTTAAAAGAGTAAAGGAAAAGCTAGAAAAGTTCAACCTAGGATGTAAAGGAAAATACCACTAAATAAATACAAATGTGATGATCCACTACTGAATTCACTGGATGAAAACAATTTAAAAATTTACTGAAAACATTTCTTCTAAGCTAAAGAAAAGCTTTGATGTACATATTAAAACAACTCAGAGTATTACTAAAAAACTACTAAAATGGCCTTATGGTTTGTGTCTAGATGTCTCTCCAAAACCTCTTGCAGTCATAAGGACAGGCTTTTCGAGGGTAACTGAGCCTAGGATTTGTGATTGGTTTGTTGTCTGGCACTGGAATTGGTGGTGTGAGTGTTGAACCTGCCCAGAGGCAGGTAGCTGGCATACAATATAAGGGAGGGAAGGAGCCATACTTTTCCCATTTCCATTTTGCCCTTTTGCTCTTGCTGCTTTTGGAATCTGCAAAAGCCTTCATCGTTCCCCTCAACCATGCCACCCTGCCTTGGAACCAACAGATTATGAACTGAAACCTCCACTAATTATAAGCTAAATAAACCTTTCCTTTTTCATTTTGGGTGTCAGGTACTTTGCCTCAGCAACCAGAGAAAAGTAACTAAGACAGATGGTAACAATGCCAATCTATGGCCTAGAGAAGTTTTTGAATTTTGAAAGTAAAGGGCAATACAGTTCTTCAAACATTCAGTTAATAAAAATACAATAGCTGCAAAGAATCCTATTCACAATGATTAAAAGTCACAAGTGTATGAAACAGCATCTACAACATTTTGAAAGACAGAAACTGAAATAAATCTATATACAACTACTCATGCAAAAAGCTGGGGAAAAGATAAGCAGACATTCAGAAAATATTCCATTTAATTATCTTTTTCTGAGAATAACACCAGAAATTATTCTTTTGCTAGTTGATTTTTGCACAAAAATGTCAAGAATGAAAAATTCATGGAATAAAAAAACCGGCAATAATTTTGATAATAATTAAATGCAAATATCATGAGAGATAATTTTTAAGTTAATGATTCTAGTTGTAATTCTGCTGATAAAATAGCATTGAAGCTTGAGGCAAATCATTTAACATGTCTCGTCTTTACTGTCTCCACTTGTAAAACATTGCCATGTTCAGGAATGTCAAAGTTTTCATTAATATTTTAAAGTTACAGGAGTATATTAGCTGTTTTCTTGACAGTGCATTTTTTTGGGAGAGTTCTGGTTAGAAGAGTTATCTACTTCATAACTCTCATTCAAAAACACTGTCCCAAGGTGGCAGACTGTTGCTGTTTTTTATTTTAATTTTTTCCAGTGCAGGACAAGATATTTATATTAATCTGATTTTTATTCAAGTACTGGAACAGAGAACATATGTTCATTATTTTTGGCCCGTGAATATTTCTTTCTTTCTTTTTCTAAACAAAGTATTTTAACATCACTTTTTATATGCTGAAAATCATACAATGCATTCATTACTTTGTGTGATTACCTTCTTCCTTATCACTGGTGCCTTTCTAGGTTGATGCTCTCCAAATGCAAATAATAAGAGGTAAACAAAACAAAACAAAGCAAAAATCCTTGCTACTTTCATGTCTAGGTTCATCTAATGTTGAAAAGCCCCTTTCAAAATACGCTGTTTATTCAGTCAGTCAAGGAAATGTGATTCTGTTGTTGTATACCTGGTAAGGAGTAAGAAAAAGAAGACGAAGAAAAGCACGTGAATTCATCTCACTGCATTCTAGTATGAGTTCTCTGCTATACAGAAGGACAGTGTGGCATCTGTTATTGCAGTAATGGTAATTCTTAATAAAAATGCCACAAACATTAAGATCTTCAGAGTATCAAATTAAGAAGAAGGTGAATTAAGAAAAAGATGTGATCATCTTTCTGAGTTATTTCAGGTGAGAATAAATGATATATAAATGAAGGATCCAAAAGCATTCAAATATGACAATGGAATTGATAAAGCTTGCATGGTTTCTACACTTCTTTATTTTTTCTAGAAGCAGTGTTCACTAGAATCGGCTGGGTTTGATGAAAACATTTGTCTATAAAATTAACAGCAAGTCCAGAGTGTTTTTGTTTTTGCATGCAGCAATCATTTTAAACATAGTATGTACTAATTAATTTGAGAATTGCACTAACCTGTGAAGTAGGTACACTTTACAATCATATTCTTTTATATAGAGTTTTCATAAATTTAATGATGCCCAGGACCCCACAAAATTTGAATAGGGTTGAACCAGAAGTTTGCAACTGAACACTCTGGTGCAATAGTGTTACTTCTACAACTTTTCACAGTCATCATCCAATGTAATGGAAAATGCTAAATAAGAATTGAATTTCTCAACTCTATTTTTCTCTATTAATTTCAGTTGGAAAATTGAAGACTGGATGCTATGATACCTGGTTTTATGAATCTATTTCTAGGATATTGAGAATATAAATTCACTATTGGGTTCTCAACTTTCAATATCAGACTCCACTGACTTTTTAGAGATCATCCGTCAAGTTTTTGAAACTGCAAAAGATGACATTTCTGAGTGCTGTGGGGAAAGTCTTCACAAATTTTGGAACCTTTAAGATATAATAGAATACTTTCTCATTCCTTCCAAAGGGCCTACTTCAATGACCTCAATCTTGAATTCCAAATGAAATACTAGATCTGTGAGAAGAAAAACGAACATTTCTGTATTAGTCAATTCTCTCATCCCTGGGACAAAATACACAACACCTACATCTTAAAGGATTTAATTTAAAGAGATTTAATTTAGCTCTCTGTTTAGTTCGCAGTCCACTGACTCCAGGTCAGAAATAGCTTTGTGGAAGGCGTGGCAGATCAAGGTTCTCAATACACTGCATTCAGGAATCAAAAAGAGAGAAGTGGAGGAGTCAGTGACAAGTATACACTCTTCCAGGCCATGACCCCAGTGACCACCGACAGCCAGGTCCCACCTTGTAATAGTGCATAAGGCTCACCAAACTTACCAATGGATGAATCCACTGATGAGCACAGAACCTTCATGATCCAATCATCTACCAACATGAGCATTTCATAGATCATTGTAGATACAGAGCACGACAATATCTATATTATAAATCTGTCAGTCTGACATGAAAATGGAAGAAACTTGCATTACTAACTTAACTAAAAATGGCCATTGAATATCACCTGATGGTACTATCCTAACCTCCAGAGAAACCAGGGATAGTATGAAGTATTGAAACCATTGGCTACTTCTGGAATCATAAGTCAGGCATGACTGTACTTTCTTGAGGGAACAACACATCAACATCTAGGTATGTTTCCAGAAGACTCATTTGTTTACTTTTTTCTTGTTGCTGAGACAAAGCACCTGACACCCAAAATTAGGGAAGGAAAGGTTTATTTCTTACAGTTCTTGGAGGTTTCAGTCCATACTCAGCTGGCTCCAAGGCAGTGTGGCACTGCAGGGTGGGGGGAGCCTTTCATGGCTGACACAAAACAGCAGGGCGTGAACCCGAGAGAGTGAGACTCACCTTCTTCCTGTCCTTACACTGTATGTCAGCTTCACCCCTGTGCAGGTGCAGCACTCACATCACCAATCCCAGTGCCAGACAACAAACCAATATGTTCCTATGGCCCCACCACTCCTCATGTAATCATGGCATGGACACAGCTGAGTCTGGTGTTCATGATTGGTTTGTTGTCTGGCACTGGGATTGGTGGTGTGAGTGCTGCACCTACCCAAGGGTGGAGCTGACATACAGTGTGAGGGCGAGAAGACATGTTCTTCTCTCTTGCCAGTTGGGGCCTTATTGTTTTGCTGCTCCCATGAATGGCTGCCCCGTCACACCACCCTGCCTTGCAACCAGCTGAATATGGACTGAAACCTCAAAGAACTGTAAGAAATAAACCTTTCCTTCTCTAATTTTGGGCATCAGGTATTCTGTCTCAGCAACGAAATAAAGTGATCAAGACACAATAACAATAGTTACTGGAACAGGGTTAATCTTAGAGGAACAACTTGCACAACCTATTGCATAGGCAGCAGGTAGCTTGTTGTGGATTTGTGCATTAATCAATTCTAGCTCATGTTTCACAGGCAGATCTTTTTTGGACCATACATGGAATGTCACACCTCATGTCTATTTCTATGGAAGCTTGAAGCAATTGAGAGGAAGAACAACACTTCTAAGCAGGCAATGATTAAGAAAAATTTCATGGTGAATGAAGTACACCAAATCCTGAATTTAATGCTACCTGCCATTGATGGTATAGCCACTGGAAAGTGTGTAGGTACCTCTAAGCCACTGAGAAAATTTTTGGTAACTATCTGCATGTTTTTTTTTTTTCCCACACTGAGTCCTATACTACCTAGTTTTATGAATCTATTTCTAGGTTATTGAGAATATAAATTCATTATTGGATAGAAACAACTTCCTTCTAAAAGTATTTCATAGTATATCTAGATAAAATTTACTGAAAATAAAAATCAGCTGATTGGTAACATACACAACTGGTAAAATGTTAATTATATATTAACTGAAACCTTATTCTTTAGAGGGTATTTTTCATTTAATTTTTTACCAAAACTCTTGATGTAATTCCAGCTCTAATAATGTAGTAGACTAAACCCACAAAATATCATAAAAGAATAACAAAAGATGAATGTGGCCCCAATAATTATTTTATAAATGAAAAGATACATATTGCATTATTATATTATATCAATAAAGCCACAAGCTAAATGGCTTGATGTATGAACCTGTGGACTTTCTATGTGGTTACTATCTACAGAAAGAGGAAAAGAAAATGGTTCTTTGTGGTCTGTTAAATGCATGCCATTTCTGTGTGTTGGCCCTATGCTATAGGCAAAAGCTGAAACTATGAGATTTAATAGGAATACAGAAATAAGTATGAAAAACAAAACTGGATGAATATCAGTGTGAAAAATAATTATCTCTACTGTTAAATGAAAATAAACATCTACCATTTAACTCTACCCCAAAGCCAACTGACCATGACCACATAACTAAAAGTCATGTCACGATGATTTCCCCACAACCTCATAAATGAAACACAACATGCAAGCTTTATATGCGGCTCAGAATGATTCAGTGAAATTAAACCAATCTGCTATAGGCAAATCAGCATATAAAGCTTTACTTATCCCAAAAAGAATGCTAATATTTAACACCTAATGATGAAAAAATAAAAAATTGCACCTCTTTTATACTTCATCAATTGTACTGTAAGGTTTTTGAGAAGAGCTATTAACTACTTTGGATTCAAAGTCTCCCTACTTCTGAACTCTTATTTTCTATGCAAAATAAATTTTAATATTTTTATTTGAGCTGATGTTATTTTGGACACTAGTTAATGATTAGCATTCCTTTACACTAGTTATCACTCTCATGTTTTTTCTTCTCGATCCTGCGTATTGTTTCTGTGTTCTGTCTATATAGGAAACTAAAAATGAGAGTCAAAGTGATTAAATTTCATTTATGAGCCTAAGATAATGATTTCGTCATTTGGCAAGAGAACATTGAAGTCTGTGTCCCATGCAGATTCAAGGAATGCATTGACAGGGACTTAGAGAGTGCATGGACCACTTCACCCCTAAGTACAGTGACTTTCTTTATGGGTGGTTCCTCATTTCTCCCTGAGAGAATAGAGCAGTCGGTTACAACAAAAAAGCAGCCTAATCTTTGGATGTTTCTTTTGAAGATCTTGGGGTATACTCTTCAATTTAGTAAGCACTAGTCACAGATACCTACTTATGCTGAAATTAATTGGAATTAGACAAAATTTAATTAGCTTCCTACTCACACTACTATATTTAAAATGTTTGATGGTTATGTGTGGCTGGTGGCCTACCTTACAGGACAACACAGGTATGGAACTTGGCCACTTTAGTAGAGTTGTCTTAGATAATGCTGCTCTTGGGGACAAATCAAGATAATGCTGTTTCTGTAGGATGGATATACTAATTTTTTTTCTTTTATTTTAACAAGATTCTAGAAATTCCTCCCAAATTCTGTAAGATTTCTAATGCAGCTCTTGACATTCTTTTCCTAAGTTAATTATGTTTATTTAAGGGGTTCATCTTATTGAAGTATTTACTGCCACTTGTATATTTGGTGATATGACTTTTTATTCCCTATACATTAATGCCATCACAAGATAAGAAGCCACTGCAAATATTGCCACATTCTCATTGTGAGTTCTCAAAACCAGTCTTAGAGCTACCAAAGTGAGCTCTTCAGACTGGCTACAATGCAGGAACAATTTATTCCTGTTATCAAATTACTAGATTTTCCTCTATCTTGAGATATGATTTCAGGACTAGGATAAAGATGTTTTCAGACTGGTCCAAAACATTATCTTTCAAATAAAGCTGTAATCAGTTCTGGATTTCATTCTTGAATATAAGCCCTTTAAAAGACTAGTGAAGCATTCCAGCTTCTCCCATGTTTATCGTGTTAGTATGGAATGGATCAAGTCTCCAGTCCAATTCTGCTGATGTTGTATTCATACCATATCCTGTTGGATCGCTACCCACCTCAGCTTCCCACTATGGGTTTTTGTCTGATGTGGGTGAGTGGTGGATGGGAAGGTGGAGGGGTCATGATTCTTCCTCTAATCAGCAAATATTTAATAATTACAATTAACCATTATGTTTATAAGCTATATTATATTATTTTGGGAATGCATAACCATGATTGGCCAATTTTCTTATACTCTGTTGTATAACTTAGCAAATGACATATGCAGGATATAATGAGCTTATATTCTTTCCTTTCAACTCCTCCACTTCCTCTGTCCACTCATTTGCTATTGTCATCTTCATCTCTGTATGCCATTTTCACTACCAGATATTAATATTTGGTCACTTCTGCTATTTCCATGCTCAATATCACTTACATCAAGTTGAACTGAACCATTTAAGCCAAGGATTTTTTTCTTCTTTGTCTCCTCAATTGTGACTTACATCTTACCATTGTGTTAATTTTGACTCATTAATTTATAACTACACTCAGTTAATGCTTGTTGAGTAACTGATGTTTACCAGCTATGACACCATGAAGAACATGAAAGACAAGAGCCAAATGATGCAGTTTTCCATTCTATTCTATTCTATTCTATTCTGTTCTGTTCTGTTCTGTTCTGTTCTGTTCTATTCTATTCTACTCTACTCTACTCTACTCTACTCTACTCTACTCTACTCTACTCTACTCTATTCTGTAATCAACCTGTACATTGCTTCTTTCTCCAAAACACTTTTTCAAAGGTTGACCAACATCATCTAGCTTACACAGTGGCATTTCCTTAGACTTCTTGTTTGAATTGCCATCCATTTTATATGGTTAACCATCCTTTGCCTTTTTTTTTTTTTTTTTTTTGCGGCACTGGGGATTGAACTCACGGCCTTGCGCTTGCCAGGGCAGGCGCTTAAGCCGCTAAGCCAAACTCCCCAGCCCTGGTTTTTTGACGCAGGGTCGCACTATGTAGCTCAGGCCGGCCTTGCGCTCGCGTTGTAGCCCAAGCCGGCCTCGAACTCACAAAGCTCCATCTACCTCAGCCTCCCGAGTGCTGGGATTAAAGGCGTGCGCCACCACGCCCGGCCATCCTTTGCCTTTTAAAA
This sequence comes from Dasyprocta punctata, assembly GCA_004363535.1. Taxonomy (NCBI): domain Eukaryota; kingdom Metazoa; phylum Chordata; class Mammalia; order Rodentia; family Dasyproctidae; genus Dasyprocta; species Dasyprocta punctata. The sequence continues at coordinate 81,160 of RJWM01002531.1, read as the reverse complement.
TTCCCTTTTCTCTTGACTTCTATGGCTGTGCTACTCAAAAATGGCTGAGAGATGGAGTGGTCATCGAACTCTGATTCAGTCCATGATGAAACACTGAGTCTTGCCATAATGTCAGTCATCTCTGGTGGTTCAGCTCCCTTCCTCCCTCTCTCTTTTCTTTTCTTTTATGAAAGTTTGACAACGGTACATTCTTGGTGAAGACATTAATTTGTCAGTTTAACTCTGGCACATGTGGGACTTTTTACTTGCTTTTAATCTCCTCATTGAAGGACACCCCCACTTTCAATATTTTCTTCTCTTCTAAGGTTGTTTCTTAATACCTTAGTGTCTCTCTTTCTCTCTCTCTTTTTCTCTCTCTCTCTTTCTCTATTTGGAATTCCTATGATCATTCATTGTTTCTAATGTTTATTTGTACATTATTTTATTTGTGGTAAATGAGCAAATAAAAAAAATCTAATAAGAATCACTTATTACCTATCCCAAAATAAGCAACACTTAATTGTTGACTTTCTGGGTCCTTTAAATTTCTTTGAAGTCATATTAGTCAGTTCTATTAGAATCTATAAATGTCCTACTCTAAATAATAAATCTTGTAGAGTAGGCTGTGTGTGTGTGTGTGTGTGTGTGTGTGTGTGTGCGTGTGTGTGTGTGTCCATGGATGTCTATGTATCTAATTAGCAGTTCGGAATCTTTTGATATAGTAAAGGTTTTCATTTCACTGTGATATAGAAACAGATGTCTGGCACATGTATTTTCATAATTTCATAGACAGAAACTTTTACAAGTTGGAGTGACTTCTGCCCCTCCTCATCCTTCCTAATTTCCCCTCCTCACTAGCTGATGCTGGATAGTCTGTCTCCGTACAGGTGGCAGATCTCATTATTTATTTACTCAGCCTTGTTCAAGGTTACCCTGCATACTGGCTCTGTTCAAATTTGGCTGTGCTTTCTGTTGTTAATCCTGGGAGCAATCATTGGTCTCTGCTACTTTAAGTTTTCCCAGAGAATGTATTCCACCCATTTTGCTTAGTACCTAACCCTGACAATTCCATATTTTTTGAAGGCCCTAAGTAGCATTGGGGAAAGTAGACATTGGTTCATAGAACTTTCCCTGGTGGAGATTTCTTGTCAAAACAGCTAAACCATGCTCAAGTCACTCATTAAGTATGCCCACAGCATGAGGACTATGTGTTTACAGAACCAAATCAAGTTCTTGGGTTATACAATGCCCAACTGCTTCTGTATAGAAATGTAAATTAACTGAGGCTGATGACTGATTTCATATAAAAGTGTTCATTAATAATTAAGTTGTAATGTGGAATGATACATTGATTCTTTACCATTTTATTTGGGAATCACATAAAACCCCCAGTCAATTCATATTAAACATTCTATCAGAAAGTATACTTTTATTCTAATTAGACTTTTATTATGAGTTAGAAGAAAAAAAAAGCTGCTCCTTAAAGGTTTTGAATACATAAAACACAAGGTTTTACTATCCAAAAGAGAGACATTCTATTATTCAAATATATTAATTCACTTGCTTGTATGCAGAATTTAAACAAAAATAAAGTTTAAATAAGGATTTTATGTTGAGCAATTGCTCAGTAAAATACCCACTATTTTATATTGTTTAGTTTGCATTCAGATTTTCAAAAAATTCTTCCTTTTAATATATATTAGTTTATGCAAATCATGTATCATGATTATAGATTCTGCCAGTTGCTCTTTGAAGAAGAATTATCATTCAGAGATAAAATAAGTAAACAGCACAACACTGCATCTGGAAATGGGTTTATCACAGATGTCTATTTTGAACCAAAGTTGCCTATGTGAAAGTAAGGGTAATACTTTACCAATATCTTTGCTATTTGTTTATGTGCAAGAGCTGATTCATTATGTGCCTTATGAATATAAGAAAAAATGTGTGTATTTTTGTGTTGTATATAATTATGCATATATGCCAAGAGGTAGAGATACACATATGTATGCACAGTGAGGGTAAGGAGGGACATTGATTTAAGAATGAAAATTTCTCACATTATGCCATCTATTCCTACAAATACCAGTGTTTGCAGTAATACATTTTATTATTGTTTTGTCTTACTGCAACACTGTGAAATTTTTAAACTTTGAAATTTTGAAACCACACCATGGCAAACGTTTCTCCTTTGTCCCTTCAGCTACTTGCAGACATATAAGGCATAATGCGCCCTGCCAGAATGTGATGACGATGGGTGACACAATAAAGCAGACACTGCAAAGGTTCCCCTCTGACAAGTGTGGTGATAGAGGGAGACAATTTAGCATGAGTCCCCCTGGCCAAGGGTCACATCCAGGTACTGTGCAGTGCTTACTGCAGCAGCAGTACAGTCTGTAACTGAGCAGTTCTGCAATGCAATATGAGTTTTACTTCTGTTGTCTAGTCTACATTTTCCAAGTGTCTTCATACCCTTTGAAAATCCCTTCCATTTTAAACAGAGTAGGTACCATCAATGGCTTCTGAGAACCTTGACTACACACTGCTGTAACACTTGTACTCTGTCACCTAGGAGGGATTTCATTTTTCTCTGCCTCCCTGCTCAGTTTATGTCCTTTCTCTCCAATCTTTTGCAATAGCACACACATATGCTATTGTTTTTCTCATCTTAAATATCCCCATATGTTTAATCCCAGCGCTCAGAGGCTGAGGCAGGAGGGTCTTCATGAATTTGGGGTGAGCCTGTGCTACATCAGCAAATTCAAGACCAGCCTACACTATATAGTGAGATATTATCTCAGGGGAAAAAAAATCCCTGTTTATAAACACACTTTCACTTCAAGCTTATCTCAGTTATTTCTTTCCTTTTATGGCAAAACTAAGTATACATATATACACACTCCCTCTATTTCATCTCCCTCTCTGTGTTAAACTCAATTCAGTAGAGCTTTCTATTGAAACTGCTCTTTTCAAAGTTTCCGATGACCCCACAGCACTAAGCCGACCTCTGCTTTAGCACTCCCCTTACTGCAGCATTAGCAGCCTGTCATGCAACTGACCTCTACTTAAAGGTACCTCCTCAGTTGCCAGGGAAGTACAATCTCCTAGCTTTCTTTCTGCTTCTCTTCTGTCTTTCTTTCTGCTACCCTTCTTAATTTTGGAGCACCCCAGGACTCAATTCTCAAAACTCTTCATTTTTTTTATCTACACTTACCTGACCTGAAGGCCTTCAGTACACACCAAGTATTCTTTTCCCTCAGATTCTAGGGTTGCACACCCACCTGCACAGTCACCTTCTCCATGTGAAAGTTTAATCGATGCTTCAAATGTCACAGGGACCAAATTGAGCTTCTGAGCTTTCTCAACCCCTGCAGCCTTACTCTTTGTTTCCCCAGTCTCAACTACCAGCAATTCAATTTTTCAGCTGGGTAGGCCAAAATTTTAGAGTCATTTGCTCCATGGATAACATCCCATCTATTAAGAAATTCCTTTCGGGCTATCTTCAGAATATGCCCACTGTCCACATTACCTCTACACTTACCTCTCTGATTCACAATATCACCAGTTTTCATTTGGAGCATTGAAATAGACTCCTAACAGCTTTCTGTTCTTGAGTCTTTACTGTTTCCTCCCTTTTTATTCTCAAGATTGGCATATAATGACTCCCAAATATAGGTGTCTAGTGTCCGGCTGGTGGTCCCTTAGGGGTCTAAGCTCACCCCAGGACACTCCCCAGCACACTCCCCATCCACTGCTCCTCCAGATCCCTCACTCTTACTCAGGCAAAAAATGAGGGAGTGGAGAAGCGATCACAACTCCAATAGAAAATAGAGAAGTCAGGGTCAGGTGGAAAATGAGGAAGTCAAAATTCAAGCGGTGCAGCTAAAGTTTATTTACAGTGATGTAAATGCAGGAAAAAGCTACCTTATAGCAGAGCATTGCTGCAAGGTAGGGGAACTCGAGGGAGTTACTCAAGCAGGGGTCTGGGGTATCATACTCACAGAGGTAAGCTAGTTTATAAAAATAGCTGTTTGACTTACTGGTATAATCCTGGCCAATCTAGGCTTTAGTCTTTGTTTCTGAGGTGAGGAGAAGATCAGGGGTCTCCAGGTCTCAGTAAATATATGCAACAATTTCACAAGAGGTGGCTTCCTCAAGTACACAGTGCACAATAAGCATGTGATTGATTTATAACCCAGGTCGTGCCTTACATCCTCCCTACCTATGCCTTTCTGATCTGTTTCTACAGGTGGAACCACAAAATATTTCTGGTAGAAATAATCTCAAACCAAAGTTTACAACAATGATCCATTTGCTTGATATCAATTCTGGCCCCATTATTTGCTGGTCATCCCCCTGGGTGATTTCTGCTCAGTCACTTGGGTTACACCTGATTATCCTCTTTCATAAACCTAGGGCAAACCAGAGACACCTTCACATCATGGTCTCTGGCTCTCTTTCTCTGGGTTCTTGCCTTTACCTCAAGATAGCAGCAGGTACATTATATTGACTCCTTAGTTACTTTGTTTTAGTCTCTTCTCATTAAATCTTTTCAGGTCACATTGGTAAAATTACAATCCATTTCCCCATTTACGATATTATAACTTCATGTGTCCAAACGCATGACCCTTCTCCTAGCGTTAGGACTTGTCTCCATCAGTGTTTGACTTTTTTTGCAAAGGGTAGCAAATTCTTCCTGGGATCATCCACATTTAACTCTGAAATTTTTGTCTCAAGAAACCTCAGGTCCACGCAAACTGACACAGATGGTCATAAAAGCTCAGAAAATATTTTTTGAATAACAGAATGAGGACAGAGGTGGAGATATGCTCTCTATATAATTATGAGACCTATAAGGATATGCAACCTAAATCTTTATGAATGATACAATCATCTCAAAATAAATGGAAATAACTACATCTAAAGACATAAAGAAATGGTAGGATCATTGCTTCAGTCATGATCATGTTCCACGTAAGTGACATCTCTAAGTGAAAAGCAGCTTTAAAGTTGTGCCCGTGATCCAATTATGGAAGACAGAGGAGTGTAAGATGTTTATTGTTTCAGGTGACATCAGATTTGTAAACAATATTGTATACAACTGTGAAGAACACACAATAGATGCATTCAGTCACATAATTATTTATTGACAGAAAATAATGGTCATGAGTAAAGGACGACAGAATGCTGAACTTGCTGACCTAAATCATGTTTCCAATTAACAGTTGCATGAAGTTTTAGCCATTAGCTAAAAATCTACCTTCCAAGCATGAAATCTGTGGAATATATTAAGTATGTTCATGTGATTATTATAGGTTTATATAATTATTGTAGCATTTGTAGCATTTAATATTTATATCATTATGAATATAATTTATATGAATAATTATAGCATACACAGCTGTCAAACTCTACTAATAATTTAAATACAAATATTAAGTGTTTAAAAGTTATTCTCAACTTTTAAATATATATGAGCATCCAAGTAAATTAGCATAAAATAAAGCATGGAAAAATAAGAGTCAAGGACTAATTTTCTCCCTAGTTTGATGTTATATAGAGTAGATTGGTGGAAAACTCCTCTGAAAACTGGATACACCGCACTTGACATTAGTTCTTCTTGGCGAAGTGTGAGATGGTAGCTCAAGTTTCCTAGTTCTTCCATGAACAGCTGTAACTAACCTCTGATCATGCCAGAGAGGGACCAGTGCTCCACCAGCCATAACTAGAATAAGAAAGAAGCTGGTGTTTCCCCTTTTCATTCAACTTAAATGTAGGACAACTCAAGGGAACATCCCTCGGTGGAGTCTGACACCTTGCTGTGCTGTTTTTGTAAGCTGCCTGTTGGGACTTCACTTGAGAATCTGAATGCATGTGTCTCTAAATAGCCCAAATAGCCTGTGTCTTATTAGCCCTGGTAAGGTTGTTCCACAAGTCCCTGTATATGCATTGTGAAGTCATGCACTTTTGTCTCCTTGACCACTGGTATAGTGGGTTAATTATATGGTATAGCACTGCCTTGGGTTTTGACTATAAGCCAAATGATCCCAAACTAGGAACTCAACTTTTGGGTAGGAAAAAACAGACAATCACCTTTGAAGATTTATTTGTATGACTGAACATTGACTCATCATGGGAACTGGCCTTTTGAAACCCAAGAAAATTAAAATTAGAAAGATTAGAAGCTGTGAGATAGAAGTAGTCCATCACTGCTATTGATGATATTAGAGAAGTCAAGAACTCCTTTAGGAGAAATGGAAGGTGAACCTTACCAAGGAAAAGGATGAAATGGACTACTTCACAGATAATTTTTTGAGAATAATGAGCAGAACATCCATTGATAATACACGAATTTTGCAGAGTATATTGACTATAATTACTGGGACAGAGATGACAAACGGGCCACTTTCATGACCTAGGTCAGTCTGAGACAGCATAATATTGTCCAGATTCTATGAACACTTTATGTATGACTGCAAATTTGGAAAGAAATGGCATAAAGGACATGCTCATGTGATGTCCTCCTGAGTGAAAGAGATAACTCCTGGGAAATCTAAATCTGCCAAGTAAGCCTCTCTACCATTTTTTCTCTGTTTTAGCCCTACAAGTGTCTTGCCCACACTTCTCTGCCTTGCTTGGTATCCAAGCAGGTGGACCTTGAAGATTGCATATCCCTGACACTTTTGCTACGTGGATTCACCAAGTGAAATGCCCCTGGCAGAGGTAAGAGGATGAGGTCAGACCAAGTTTCTTTTTCTCCTGTTTCTTTTCAGCACCAAGGTTACGTCCCTGGCAGGAACTGATTCCTCCCAGGACTACAGCTGCATCTTCCAAATGTCCTCTTCTCTAAGGGCCATGGTAACTGTATCTCCTTACATTCTCTCTTCAGCCTTAAGGTGGTAATTGCTTCCCTCTGTTGCTAGTCCCTCCAATGCCCTATTATTTGTGTTCTTTACTGTTCCCTACCCTTGGGTAAAGCAGCCTTTTTTTAAATATTTCTTTTTTTCCACCCATGGAAAGACAAAAGATAAATCTTTTTGTTATTTTCTTTCACTAATGCAGTTTATTCTTTACTCTTTTTATGTTGGACTAAAAGTAGCATACTACTGGGATTTATCCTGGGACAGGAAATGGATTGATTTGTGTAAGATGAACCACAGTTCAAAAACAAATGGGTGTGTGTGTGTGTGTGTGTGCTAGAGGGAGTAAAAATTACCAAGTTGCCATATGAATGTATACCAATCTTCCAAGATCAATGTAATTATTATGTACTATAATTATATACTAACAATGAGGAAAAACATAAAGCAGATGAAATCTCAAAAATTTTGCATATTAACAAAGAAGCATACTTCTGCTGAAACTTAAGAAAAAATGGTGTTATAGCAATTTATAGTGAGATATGGTTAAATAAATAAATGTTTCTTTTGTCACCTAGAATGGTATATATTTAAAGTACATAATAAACCCATGCTTAATGATGTAGTCTGAATAAAGCAAAATGTTGTTAAGAATGAAGTACATGAATTTTCTTGGAGATGGGTAAATTAGATGGCCAGAAAATGTTCAGTATACGAATTGATCTGACAGTGAAATTGCCTGTAATTGTCAAGCTTTCAAAACAAGGCAGTAAAAGTACTGTTCTGCTACAAGAAGTCGCTAGTGGAAATTGTCATTATCAGAGAACAGGAAGAAAAGTAATACTACATAACTAAAGGAAGGCAACATTCACCTTTCTTTTACAAAACTAGTGGGCTAATAATGCACACTTTCTAAAAGCTCTGTAAGCGCCAAATACGGAGGCTTTAAATATTACCATTAGAGTCAATAATATATGCTTTCCCATGGTGTTTGCCATTTGCTTCTGTCATAGGTTCATCCAAAGTTATTAAATTTTAAAGTTGCACTAGGACTTCTTATATGTAGTGCATTTATAGCCACTGATTTATATAGCACTTTTCTTCCATAGAGCCATTATATCCTCATTCTCCAATTCAATAGTACTTATGGTTAAATATATCAAGCAATATATATGTGTGCATTAAATGTATATGTATACACATGAGAATATGTGAACTTTGTATACCATATTTTGTGAACTTTATATGCCATATTTCCTGAAATAATACAGTGGGTCAGAATGTAATTTGAAGATGACTTGCAATACAGCATGGTATTTGCCTGCAGAGTACTTTTCCATATTTCAAAATTGCATCTAAATAGTAATCACTCTGAAGCAAGTAAGGCAGTGCAATCTGTACAAAGTTCCATTCTATGTGCATTTCACATATAAAGTCAGCTATATATGCTTTACAAAGAGAGAAAAAATAAATAAGAAATTAAACCGTGCAAACCATTCTGTCTATGCCTTCCTTGGAGGGAAGTTGAGGCAAGAGAAGTCTATTTAAAGGTCTTTCATCCACCCCAGCTTTTCTTACCCTTCTTAGGAGCTGTTCTGAGTTTATAAACTTTTAGTGAATAAAGACACATTTTTTTCTTTCTGAAGCACATATCTTAATCTTAAACCAGCTGCTAAACCTGATATTAAGCCAATGAAATGAAAGTCTTACCTCTGTGCAGGGAAAAAAAATTGCTCTGTTGAATTTAGCACATTGAACAATAATATATGAGTCTCCAACTAGTTTTTCTAACAGAGTCCCTGGTAGTGATTCCACCCATACATAGCAACTGCCTCAACCCTGACTTTGGATGTCTGGTCTACAGTAGAGTTTATATTTTTCCCCACACAAAATCTCTGTGGAAGTCTTAGCAGTTACTAACATTCGATTCTTAACTTCATGATCTGCATCACTGTAGACCACCCTGCGGAGAAACTTGAGCGTAGTATAAGCGGGAGGCAGGAAGTCACAGCCTACGCTGGAGCACATGGAACTTTTCTTTACTCAATGTACTGAGAATGGGATGGTCTGTGAACTATTAGTAGAATGGTGAATTTGACTGGTGATTCCTCTGAGCCTTTGAAAACAGCACCTATATATGTGTAGTAATTAGCCCCACATTGTTAGAATAAATGGTTGTGAAAATAAAAGTCACACCTAGCTGTTTGGAAACTACTCTTCCAATTTGAGCTAACTGAGAACCTTGCTCATTTAACCCATTAAATAGGTTGTGGGGAAATGCTTTCTGTCAAGAAAAGGAAGCTTGTGGTAGCAATGAAAAGTGTGTCATAAGGACACCCCAGAGAGCAAGTTCAAAAGTGTTTTATGGTCACAAGACTCTAATCTTCCAACTCCCTCACCATCAGGAAGAAAGCATTGCTATTCTTACCCTGTATGATTTTTTTATAGAAATTATAGAAAATGTCTCTTTTTTAGAAATTTTTCCAATTGATATTTTAACTTTTGAACTCTTAGGCAAAAAAGCATTTTGATTCTACTTCTAGTATCACAGTATAATAGTGAGCTGGTAATATTTTATGGGCATAATGAGCATAATGATAATGGATTGTCCTATTATTTTTTTCTTAGAATGCAGTGGGTTGGCAGTAATCAGAACTAATGTTTGTGTATCCCTACAGCTTATTAGCTTATCTTCACACACATCATTGCAGTTGTGAAAGCTGAAGATAAAAAACCTTTCCTCTTATAAACTGACTGAAAAATAATAATAATCATGGTTCCTCTTAATTCCAGCTCTTCCTATACAATGAGGTGCACTTTCTCTAAAAAAGCACTTTACAAAAATAAAATACTCAATCTCATGTGAAGTTGTATGTTTTTATGCTATAAAAATTGCATAGATTGTTTAGACTGTTGGAAGATGATTTTGGATTTCTTGGAGAAAGAGGAGACTGGTTGCACAAGAAGGAGCAGTGAGTACCAAAGTAAAAGAAGGGATGGAAAAAGGACTCATGGGAGGCACCAGTCCTCATACACAAGAGACAGAATGAGCTGTCTGTTCTATGAATCTGCTGTGATTTGTTCATTCTGCAGTGTTTGAGTTTTTATTCTGCGTTCGTTACTTGATTCTCAGCACAGTCCTCTTTTCTCTAATATCAGTAACTTTGCACTGTAATGTGCTCAGGTTGTATATTAGCATACTTTGAAGGCTTAGCTAACTAAAATGAAACCTTATAAGCCATTTTTTTTCAGTACCACAAATACTAAGTCATTGAAGAAGGAAAAATTTTTATTATAGAAAGAATACATACCTGAGTTTAATCAATGTGAATGCACCTAACAAAGCTAAAATCAGCTCTTCTGGCAAAAGAAATTAATCCATTCATCTCACCTATCGCTTTGACTCTTTGTCAAATTACTTGGGACGAGAAAATCCACCTAGATATGAGGATAGAGCTTCTCATTTTTATTTTTACTACTATTCTTTTCCTTTCTTTGACTTTAGGCACCATACTGTGCCTATTAGTGATTTTTGAAAGAAAAACCATTCTGAGAAAGGAAATTTTCTAGAAACAGAATTCAATTTCTTTTCACTTTGTCTTTCAACACACAATAGCTATTACACCCCCTTCTCCCCTCAGTACCTCTCTGCACCAGAAACCTGCAACTCATGCTTTGCTGTCCCTTATCAGATGCTCTTGTTCTTAGGGACAGACTGGACCCTAATTTCAAGCTGATTTTTTCCTCTCTTTAGCTAGGAAGGCAGCTACCTTTCAAATCTAGCAAGGTTTTATTATTTCTTATATGTGGAAAAAATTGTCACTGGCAAAAAGGAACAATACATGAATACACTGTACTCTTACTATGAGAAAACAGTGAAGAGAAAGCTTGCATCATATTAATTTGTGTCTTTGTTCTCTGTCTTTTTCAGTTTGGTTTATAGTTGTAGGTGGATCAAAAGCAAGTTGTTTAGTTACATAAGATTTTTAACTTTAGTGAGGAAGAATAACAATAAAGAACATAAATATTTACAATAGAAAAGTTGTAATATTTGGAGGAAAAGTCACAAAGCAACCATGATACAGGGGTAACTTCATGTCTTGTATATTTATTAATTCACCAATCAATTCACTAATACACAGACATTTATTCAACTCTGGCCCTGTGCAAGGTACACAGATTATGGTGCAAAATCCCTTACCATGCCACTAGTCTAATAGAGAAAAGATCAATATTTAGAAAATAAAGTGTATTTAATTAATCCATTAGTTTCTTTTTTCCAAAAACATTTCCTGAATGTTCGTAATCCTCATGTAACATGTAGTTGGAGGGCATTGAATTTTACAAATCTGGTCAATGGAATATATAGAAAAGTGTATTGAAAGTAGTGGAAATGTAGGGGGAAGGCATATTAGAAATCTGAGGATGCCCCCAAGTTTGCAGGACCTAAAACTGGCAATATGATTGAAGACAGAGGTACTATTTATGAGAAAAACATAAAATTTGTTCTCCAAGAAAATGTTAACTTCATATAAGAAAAGAAGTCACAATAAATTACACGTTTTAAAATGCTAACACATACTAAAATTACAAAATTTATAAATTAAGATGCTACTAAAACAAATTAACTTAGTGATTACATCTCTGTAATTCTTTTAGCCTTTAACCTAGAGATCAGTTCTTTGGATGACTCTTCACATGACATTTGTCTACAGAGGACAGCAAAAAGTATTTTAGTCACTTTTATATCATTATTAACATTTGTTTTATTTTGTTTTTAAATTGATGATTTAGAAAAGCTACTCTAGGGGTAGTAGCTCATTATTGGTAATGACATAAAATATTTTAAGTTTTATATAGAATTTGGTAATACTTCTATCAAATTCTACATAATCATAGGGACCCTAAGATTCCCTAATATTTCATGTATTCTTATGCAGTGGATATTTAAATTATTATCACTAACTTACCTGTTTGCCCTTGATGTTTCTATGTTGTGTCCTATTTTACATTTTATGTAATCTTCATCACTATTTATATTTAGTTTTTACCTCCTCCTAGCTAGATTCTAAAAATGCTTAGAACCACTCCAAACCCAGCAACTTAGAAGTGTGATTGAGGAATTGAAAGAAAAAGACAACATTTTTAACAAATAGTGGTTTGTATGGTTTATAGCCATTGTAGATACGAACACAGTATATTTCCAGGAAATGAGAAGGATCCCATGAAAATGATAAATATTTGTCTCTGGTTTGGAGTTGTCAGAATTATCCAAGAGAAGCTCAGGTTTAAGCTTAGAGAGTATTAGGAAGGCTCCACATTTGAAGCATATAAAATAGGCAAAATCTACAATTAACTGCATGATGAAGGTAAAATTTCCCTTTGCTATTTCTTTTATCACTGATTTGCATAGTTACAAGTTTGCACATACCTGTAACAGGTGAGTACAAATGGTATAGTCTCTTCACCAACGAGAGGCAAAAAAGCAAGAATTACTATCTAAGCAAGATCTGGAGCCAAAAGCTAAGTGGAAAGTTAGGCTGATGCCATCATCTTGGCCAAGAATCCCTTGAAAGGAGATAGATTCCCATTCTAAATTCTATTCATTCAAAATGGTAACAAATTTAAGTTGCACTCTATTGGAAATAACACCATGGTATATATAGAAACACCATCCAGTTGAGTAGAGAAGTTTTCTGAGACCAGCAAAGTTTGATGACTAACCAGTTCAGAGCTCATCCAGAAAAGAAGCAGAAAGAAGTTTAGATTGAATTATAAAATGTGCCAAACATTTGGCCATGTGGAAAATTTGGCCATTTGGCCAGCAGGGAGAATTAGAGGAAGGAAAATGAATTGTGCATGTTTGATCAGATGCTCAGGTGGCTATGTTACACGATGAAGATTCCAATACTACAGATAAGACGCTTCCTAATGAAGCATTAAAATATTGTCAGAGCATAAACACAGAAATGGATTGTAGTTCTGGCACCAGAGGGAGTGTGCAGTAGGAATGTGAAAGCAGAAAATTCAAGGGTAACAAAACCTGAATACTCCATGGGTGAGTGTATGCATACATTGGAATTTCATTTCTCATTAATTTGAGATTGTAATGAGTCCTTTTATTTTTGAAAATGTATGCTGTCTATGGTCCAGTAATTCTATTCTGAGAGTCTGGAAAATTTTAAGACACAGACTTTCACAGGTGAATATTTCTGAAATTAAAGGGCATCTTATAATCTACAAGAAAACATTTTGATCTAGTTAAATTAGAGTTTTTCCTCTCTTATTTCTGCAAACCAATAGTTTGTATCTTTTTATTGATAGTATGTGTCGTGGGCTTGATGACATATGTACATATTTGACTGAACTCTAGTATGAGTGCATTTGACAATAGATTCTAATATATTCATTGCCGACTTTCCACAGCTAAATGCCTGAAATAATCTAACTGCTCATCAATGATTTGATGAACACTTTCATATTTTTGAGGAATGACACACTTTTGAAGCAACAGATGTGAGTGCACTGTAGTTACAAATATCAACATGGATAATTCAAAATATCTATTGCTTAAGAGAAGTCACGGAAGAACACACATAGGGTAATTCATTAAACATTAAGTTTAAGGGATACATACATGAATGATACCATATAAACAAAGCCAGGAATATTCTTTGCAAATATTGTAGGTGCACAAGACTGATGGAATAATTATAGCAACCTCAAAGAGTTCTTGGTAATGCATTTTTAAACTAAGTAGGAGGTAGGCATTCAGAGAATTTTATCATTTACATATAACCAGAATAAGCTTTCATACATAAGATAGAATTCACACATCAAACTGAATATACTCAAAAAACCTACAGGTGATATAACCTTAAATAGGTTTGACCTAGACCTCTCAGATTTCTCACAGGCAAAAATGTAAGAAGCCTAGTGTAGAATTCCACTATAGTACCTGATGTAATATAGTACTGTGTCCATAACTCTTCAGCATACATACTCATCACCTGCATCTGGAAGTGTTATAATGGAAGAGTTATAATGATCTTGCAATAGTCAAAAGGTCAACATTACCATATCAAAATACAAAAACAGAGACAAATCCTTATTAGAATGGATACCTCAGTTCCTAATTAATTAGTCACAAATCTGGAGTAAGGTGTATTTCCAAGGACCACCGAACCAGCATTTTTAAGAAGCCTAAAAAATAAATGGCCGGTTTGAAAGCAGAATCCTGAACTTTGCCTGTCAGGCAATTTACAGATTTGTGAAGCAGGAATCAACATACGTTATATGTACTAGGTTAATTCAAATTAACAAGCAAATACATTAAATATGTTATATTTGTTGTTTTTTAAACAGCATTACTTCTGTTACTTCTGCATTTTCTGAATATGGTATAGTTATAAACAAAATATGTGTAATTGAAATTTAGTCACTCATTCAACCCTTTTGAGTTCCCATTATAATCTCAAGGGATTATGCGCATGGATGTCGATAAGACATCAGTTCTAACTAACAGAGAGGAGAAACATGAAATTCAGTTTCTGTGAAGACATCGTGGAAATTGATAACTGCCAGAAGGATAAAACTGATTCATTTTACTGACTGTTTCTAAGGAACAACTCTAAATTATGCTGGCTGTTTTAAAGATGGACTGGTTCAAATTTATACTTTCAGGAATTTGGCATATTGAGAAAAAGTCAAACAGGAGGAAGAAGAGGGTAATAAGAATGGCTAAATAAAAGAAGCTCATCTGTGGCTCACTCTGAGTATGGCAATGTTTTTGGCAAAGTATTCCAGAAGGTAGCAATGGCAGTGAGTTTGCTGTTTCAGTTTCATTAAGGTATAACTGACAAGCTAAGGTTGTATTCATTGATGGTATACTCATTGATGTTTTGGTACATGCAGACATTCTGAAATGATTAAATCAAAGTAAATAACATGTCCAAAGACATAACTATGATTTGCAGTGAAAACATTTAAGATGTCTCTTAGCAGTGTTTAATTACAATATGATAGTACATATTATTAACTATGGTCAACATCCTATGACATAGATGTCCAGGACTATTGATCCTAAAAGAAACTTTGTGCCCTTTAAAGAACATCTTCCTATATCTCTCCCTCCCTATCAGTCCCTGTCAACCACTATCCTACTTGTGTTCTATTGGTTTGGCTTTTAAGAGTTCATATATAGATGAGATAATGTGGGGTTTGCCTTTCTGCTTCTACTTTTGTTTATTTGCTATAATGCCTTGTAGGTTCAAGTATGTTGTCACAAATTTCAAGATTTCCTTCCATTCCAAGGATGAATAATACTCCTTTTATGTGTAGGGGGTGCATCTTACATTTTCTCTATTCTTTCATCCACTGAAAGATGCTAAATATTATTTACACATCTTTACTATTATAAACAATTTCATGATAAACACAGGAATATAGGTACCTCTTTTGAATACTGATTTCCTCTACTGTGAATATAGATGGAGAGGCTGTTTAGTATAGTTGCTCTGTTTTTAATTTTTTTTTTTTTTTTTGAGGATCGCCATACTGTTTTCTTTATGTGGCAAGAGTTGCAACTCGGTGTAAGTGAAACAAACTCAACTGGTTGAGATTTTAAATGACAGAAAAATGAAATTAAAACTAGAGTACAACCAGCTAGCAAAACCAATAATATTAGATCTGGAAAGTTTATAAATTAAAGAGTATAAATTTCTGAGACCATCTTCAGTGTTTCCACACAGAAAAAAAATGTGCTTTCCTTACAAAGTAAGGGTAAAAGGTCAATTTTTCATGTCTTTGAAAAGAGCTACTTAAATGCACAATTTAATGCCAACCCTCTAAACACCTCACCTTTGCATCCCTTTCCCTTTCAATTATTCAAAAGTTTCTTGGTGAATAATATACATAACTAAATGAGATCTGTCCTAATGTTATCTGACTTTAGAAGGTACATTTTAAAGAGCTAGTCTTTCTAGTGCTTGTTTTATTCATTCAATACCAATTAAATTTCCCATTGGGATTTGTCTTTTAAGTCCTCAGTTGTATAAAAAAGTGTCTCTAAATTTTCAATCATCTTTAAAAGGAAAGATAGAACTAGTTTTTGTTTGGTTCTAGATAAACCTCATAGCAGCTAGAGATTCCTTTCCTATCATTATATTATCAGATTCATAAAAGTAAGAATTTCTTGCTGCAAATGTTACAAATAAAGCATTTTCATCAAGTCCTTACACATTCAGATTGCTCTAGTAATCTCTATTCTTCTTACTCAGCAATAAACTCAGGACTACATCAACTCATAGCACCCACATTTTGTGTAGTAATTAGGAGTGGTAAGGGAATAACCTCTCATGAGGTTTGTAAATATTGATGATAACCAGGCTCTCTTTGGACGTCAGCTTATAATTACATAGTTTATTGTTATGATGGCAATTGTGAGGATTATTTATTGACACTTTCAAAGAAGATTATGGGTTTTCTGGGTTAATTTGGTTTGACCTTCACTTTATTACACCATCAACCACTTTTTGAACCTCAGCTGTAGGTAGTCAATTGGTATTCCAACACAGCTGCTACAAGTCAGGCTTATGAAAATGACAGATTTAAGATGTAGATTCAAAATGTGTATGGCAGGAATATAAAATAGTGCATCCACTTTGGGAAATAGGGTGATAGTTTTCTGAAAGATTAAACTGTACCGTTTTTGTATGACCTAGCAGTTTCCCCTCCTTGGTGTATATCGATGGAGAAATAAAATCATGCCCAAGTGACAATCTATATGGAAATTCTAGCAGCAATATTCATAATAATCAAAATGTAAAAGTAATCCAAATGTTCATTGACTAAAAGGATGAAAGTATAGCATATTCATTCAATTGAATATTATTTAACTATAAAAATATAGATGCATTATGAGCATTCAGTACAGCAGTACTGAATAAAGTATGATAAATGTTACACTATGGGTGGATCTTGGAGACAGAATGCTAAATAAGTCAGTCACAAAGACACATATCATATGATTTCATTTTCTTGATGTCCAGAATAGATAAATAAGTGGATACATAAAGTGGATTGGCAGCTGACTAAAGCTAGGGTATGCGGAGTGGCAGGTCTGAGCCGCCTAGACCTGGTGGGTATAGAGTATCATTTTGGGAATGATGCAAATATTCTAACATAAATTGAGGTGATGGCTGCGCAATTCTATAAGTATATTAGAAACTGCAAATTTTATACTCAAAATGGATGAATGCAGTGAATGGAAATTATATACCCTCTTAAATTTGTTTCTAAAGGTGCAAAAAGCAGAACCAACCCTTTGTGATATGTATAGCATTAGATATCTTTGTTTTTATCTGCTTTCCTCAGATAAACTTCGTATTAAATAAATCTAAGAATACACATATTTGTTGAATTTTGCTAATCGACCACTAGATTCATGTTGGTGGTACTATTTCACTCTGTCAGTGCTTCTTTCTTTCACATACCTTCATCACAAAACTTCGCAAAGAGCTTAAAGTAGAGAATAAACACAAGAAAGAACAGTGCATTCTGAAATACTCCTCCTAGGTTGACAGGTATCTTTTCCTGTGTTCACAAACTTGTGGGCAAAGGATATTTCTTTCCATTCAGAAATGATAGATTTTATCCAATGGCTTATAACAATGCTATCTGTTGGGAAATTACGTTTTATTACTACTAGATGGTAGAGTTTCTTTTCTGTTTCTTCCCAATCTGACCTCCACTTCCTCTGAGTTTTATTGCTGACCAACAGCAGTCTCCGCAGTTTTAGAGGTAGGAAACTGTGAGTCAGCATTGTTTCTTGTCCTTGCTGCACAGCCTAGCAGGAAATTGTTTTCTCAAGTTTTCTTTCTTTCTTTCTTTCTTTCTTTCTTTCTTTCTTTCTTTCTTTCTTTCTTTCTTTCTTTTTTTTTTTTTTTTTTTTTTTTTTTTTTTTTTTTTTTTTTTTTTGACCTTGTTCTATCTTTAAGGATAACAATGAAATAAAATTGAATGGAGGGCTATAGGTTTTGAAAACACAAAAATCTTATTTTTTTTTCCTTCTTAGATTTTGAAAACACAGTTGGATGTAGGGAGAAATAACTCATCTCCTGGGCTACAACTAATAAAATAACCCCTTATAATAGGAGCTGAACCTTGTTCAAGATGGACAAACCCAGTTTATTTGGAAACACCTTTTTCTCTATCCTGAAAATAGTTTTGTTGCTGTTACTAGCTTATGTTTAAACCCCATACAATCTAATTTCATGGATTTTTCACTCTGTGCCTTCAAACTCCCAAGAGCAAATTAGCATCAACAGAAAAATGAAACTAAAACAAGCCTTCATAATGGGGATGCCTTTGAATATAAACTTTTCACTAATAATTTTGGTCTGTGTGAGGAAAAGAAGTCAATGTGCATTACTGACTTCTCCAAAATGGGAGAATTTTTCTGTTTCTCTCTTCTATCAGTTACTATTACATTGTGAGTTTTGCAACTTAATATTTATTGTTGTTTCTTGAGCAAGAGGACAAATTCCTCCTGAATCCATATTAAAATATTCATTGTCATAAATGCCATTATTTTTTGCAATTATTTTCTTAACCCCTTATTCCAAGGATTTTATACCCAAATACTGCTGTGTGACTTGCAAAATTTCCCTCTGGGAAAAATAACCCTCTCTGTCTCGTTAATGCAGTCTCATTCATGTGACTTACTTTGGTCAATGCAATGGCCACAAACTGTTCTATGTGGAAACCTTAGGCGTTATCTCATGGTTCATGTAGAAAGTGTAACATCATCTTTTCTCTCTGACACAACAACCATGAGATACAGGGGGCTAAGGAGAAATTTCTGGGAAAGAGAGTCAGAACAAAAGCAAATCATATTATTTATATTTAGGAATAAAACTCCTTTAATTATTGGCACAGCATGATTTCAGAAAGTTTAGTAACAGCACTGTGTTGGTGACTCAGTTTCAATTTCACTAATTAATATTGTAGTATTGAATATACACTGAAGACACAGTTTTGATACTGGCCATTCCTATGGTCCCCTGCTGATGGTGATACTGGAAGGTAATGGAATCTATCAGGTAGGACTTATGGAAGACACTTTAGTCATTGTGTGCATAACCTCGAAGGGTACATTGAATCCCTAACTCCTTCCTCTGTATTTCTTTTCACCATAACATGAGCAATTTTGCTCCTGCATGTACTCCTGACCATGATGTCTGCCATGCCACAGGTCCAAAGCAATGGGTCCAAACAAGCGCAGACTAAAGCCAGGAGACAAAATAAAACTTTTCCTTTTTAAGATGATTTTCTTAGATATTTTGGCATGATGGGAACCTGACTGACATAGTCATCTTTCAGCTTCCAAAACAAAACAGTAAAGTAAACAGAAAGTAGAAGGAAAACAAGTCCTTGTCCATTTCACTTGAGTTTCCTATTGGAGGAGAATAAATTCATCAAAAAATACAATTCTTTCTTTCAACATTGTGGAAACTCTCCTCTAAGGCACACACTGCAGAGTGATATATTGTGTTCACATTTTTTGCTTGCTTTTTTCCAGTACTAGTTGCACAGAGCTACACACGCAAGCCTTTGAAATTTTGACAGCGTCTCAACTGAGCTCTAACTTCCTGCTTCAGACTCCTTGGGTATTGGAATTGGAGGTGATTACATAAGCCCATCCCAGTTCTGAATACAAACACATTTTTAAAAAGGGGCATACTGGGCTGGGGATTTAGCTCAACAGTACAAGCACCTGCCTGGCAAGCACAAGGTCATAAATTTGAATGCCGGTACAAAAAAAAAGGTGGGGGGCACACACACACACACACACACACACACACACACATATATATATATATATATAAATTATACACATACAAATATAATTATTCAACCTAAAACTAAATGACACCCCCAGAAAATCCTCCACATCTTAAAAAAAATTTTACAATACTGTTCAACCCATTGTACTTTTATACTACTTTTATGATTCAAACTTTTTAATAGATAGTAATTGTACTTTTTATTTATCCAACACTGGCTTTATTCATATTATCTATTGCTTTCTAATATTCCATATATATATATTGAAGAATATTTTTGCATTACAAAGTGTTTTGAAATAAATACCTTAGAATTGAATGAACCAACAGAAGGAGAAGAAAAGTTTCAAATGTAAGTGTATACAAGGAATACAGTACTCATCCAATAGTTTCTATATTTGCAATGAAGTATTTTCCACAAGCTATTTCAGCAGTGTGGGATTTAAGAGGGTCAAAAAGGTATTAAAGACATGGAGATGTTCTCAGCTGGCTTTCTGAATGCTGAGGAGGCATTTGTAACTTAATGAAGGACATTACCGCTCATCCAACCAAAACTCCCAGGCCAGCCAAGAAGAAGAAAATGATTTGAAAACACAATGATCAGGAAACAAGAAAAGATCTTTTCCAGACTGAACACACAGTTTAAGCTGTAAGAGGATTTAAGACACGACTAAACTCCATTGTCTCAAAAGGAGACCTTCAAATACCTAATTAATTTTTCATTTATTTTATAGCTCTAGCAGATGTTGCATTTTTCATAGATTAGCTCATCATGAGGTGCTACAGAAAAAAGTTCTTTAGTTAGATTTTGAATTAATATACTTGAAGTGATACAGAAAATATATGATTTATGCATCCTAGAATGTAATGGTTACTCTGCTTCATTATTTTCTTTTGGCATACTCTGATTTAAATACAAATAGAAACAAGATATTTAAATTTATTCTCAGAGAACAGGCTTAGTATTGCAACAGTGGACCTCTATTTTCTTAGGCATTTTCCAAATAGGTCACTGAGCTCAAGTGAATATTTTCATTGGAATTGTAGTTTAAATTTTGCATCCATTAGTTATCAAAGTAAGAAACGGGTATAACTGGCTCTGAACTTACACACACTAGGTCAAAAAGTATAAGAAGTTGATGAATTATGACTAAAACATGTCACTGGCAGTGACCTCGAAGTATTTCTGAGCTTCATATTAGTACCATATCCTGAGGCCATGAGTTTAATTTTTTGTCATATAAATTAATAACTATGTAATTTTCTTTAGAAAGGTCACTCAGGTGATTGGTAGCTCTTCCAAATATATCTTTCACTCTATAGTCAATGTTCTCCTCACTCTCAAATTCTCTGTATAGACAGTCTATGCTACTATAATCTGAATGACAATGCTGTTCTACGCGATCTTTTGCTAAGCAATCCTTCATTTTTCGCTTGTGCTCAATTCATTCAGAGAAAATTGAATCAGAGGTGATTTTAGAGTCCAGAGAGTCCAGAGAGTCAGAATCATGCAGTCAATTTGAGTCAGAATGATAGGCAACTTAACTCTAGTCTGTAATAACTAGTCCATGTAAATCGAGGTATTGTGAAATGAGAGTAATGGGGTCAAAATTTGCGTGAATCAAGCATGCTGGACTGGGAATAAACATGTCAGCGTCAGTCAGTGGCATACTATTTATTGTGACCAACGCCTCCCAAGCCTAACCACATTCTCTGTCCATATGACGTTTCACAAAACTTTTTTTTTTTTACTAGTTTTGTTTGTAGATTGTATTATTCATGGTTCTCAATTTTGAAAGGGAGGACCAGGAATATAACTCAGAAGCAGAGTACCTGCCTGGCAAGCACGAGGTCATGAGTTTGACACCTCGTACCAAAAAATAAACAACCAATTTTGAAAGGGGACTTATTAAATAGGCTTGCAGATCAGACATGAGATGAGTCCCTATAGTCACCTATGCACAGGAGACACAGAGGATCCAGTGGCTTCTTAGTCCAAAAAGCTGGAAGGCTCAGAAAAAGAGGGATCAGGATATAGAACCAGTCAAAGGCTGAGGCCCTTGAAGCTTCCTGGAAAGCTGCTGGTGTGATTCCATACCAAAGTGCTGGATAAGCTGGAATCTCATGTCCAGAAGTGACAGCAGTAGGAGACAAGCCGATGTGGAGGTTGACTTACTTTTTTCCCCTTTTGTTCCATCAGGAATGCAAGCCTTTTGAATGGGGCCATAGTAATCAAGGTGAATCCTCTCTATTCCTTTTGCTGGTTTACATGCCAGTAAACTCTGGAAACACCTTCAGAGACACACCCTAGGACTCCCTTAATTCAGGCAAGTTGACAATGAAGATTCACTCCTACCATTTATTTTTCTTGCAATGTTTGATTTATGGATAAGACAGTAGCTTTGCAAACTAAATTCTGACTCATTTCACCTTTCTAGGGGACTCTATTCATAACTAGTTGGGAATATTTGGGGAATCTTAGAATGTGGTTTTGAAATCACACAATTTTATGGCATAAAATATGTCAGATAAATTATGTATTTTGAGCTGGATGTCAGGTACCATATTAAGTATTTTTACATAACCTGTAAAATTAGCTTTCACAGTTATGCAGAAAATAGAATTATAATCCATATGTTTTCAAAAGAGAAAAGTAAAGTTTGGATATATTGGGTGCATTTCACACTTTTTGAATACAAAATTTTCTTAATGAAAACTTAGGTTCTTTTCTCTAAAGTATGCCGTATCGCTGAGAAAAAAATGTCACATATTAATATATGAAAACCTTATTTATGCTGGCTGGAGGATAAGGCATCAGGTCTTATTGTCAATAACTAATAGTTATATGGATTATTCATAGGAGGAAAATAATCTTTCTTGTTTTAATTTTGGAAACTTATAAAGGAAATTTGTAAAGGTTGTCCTGATTTTAAGTAACCCAGTTATTCAGTTCTTTTCTCCTTGGAGATACTGTATTTGCACATAGTGGCTGCTAAAGATGAGTTTCAGACCTTATTTCTTTCTAAAGTTGGATAAGTAGATCAAACATATTACTGGTTACTGCAGTTTTTTAAAAATCTACTACATAAGTGGCTTTTAGAAGCTAATCCTCTTTTGAGCAATGTATGTAATCCCAAAATACTCTGGATATGTATTAAAAATATGGCATTTGCCTTCATTCAGCTAATTGTTCAGAAATAATTTGGAGAGAAACATTCTATTAGGGATGTCTAGAGAACTCGAATAAGAGAATACACTCATGCACACACACACATATACACACACATATGGAGATTTCTTATGAAAATTGGGACATGCAATTATGGAGGCCAGTAAGTCCCATGGTAAGTCCTATGCAAGATGGAAATCCAAGCTGTATGTCATGGTGCATTCCTATAATCCCAGGAATCAGGAGACTGATGTAAGGAGGATCACCTTGAATTGGAGGTCAGACTGGGTCACATAGTGAGTCCAAGGTCAGCCTAGACTAAAAAAATGAGACCTTGTCTCAAAACAAACCAAACAAAAACAAAATAAAAAGATAGAAATTCATTAGTGTCATTCAGTCTGAGGCTGAAGGACGGAGAATCAGAACAGAGCAGGTAGCTATAAAATTCTAGAGACCAAAGTCTCAGAAAACATGAGAACCAGTGTCTCAAGCCAAAAAATTGACATGTATTTCAAGAAAACAGAAAACAAAAAGGCAATTAATCCTTCCACTGCCTTTTAGATGCATTTGAAACCTCCCAAGAATTGTGGTCTGCATGTCTTCTCTACTAAATCTGTTCAGTCAAGTACTAGTCTGTTTTAGAAACAGATAGAAGTAATATTTCATAGACATATTCAGAGACACAGCTAGAAATAATATTTCATTGTCTGTCTGGGCATGATCATTAATGTATACATTAGTGGCTTGAGAAACAAATCTAAATTTAGAAGGAATATATTGAAGAGTAATTTGTTCACTTCACCAAAAATGAGGAAAAAACTAAGAGGAAAATAGAGTGAATAGAGTGTGAAGCAATATAAAGTCAGATAAAAATAAAAATATGACAAGTTTACAGGAATAGGAATCTGCTCAAATCCTCCATTAAAGATAGATTGTTATCAGAAGAAAAATGCAATCTCAGACCTCCAGCCCACCCAGAACAAACCCACAAGACACTGACATAGAGGAATTTGGAAGACACACACAGGAAATTTCTGTAATGATTGCAAGTGAAGTAAAAAAACAAATTCATGAGCTTATAGAGCAAATCAGATCAGAAATAATCTCTCAGGTAAAAAAAGAAATGACAACTGTAATGAAGGAATTGTTCAGCATATTTAGAGAAGACATAGACTAAAAAAAATAGTGCAGCATATGAAAATGATGGCAACCTGGGATGAACAATATAGGAAAGAAATAGAATGCATGAAACAGATTGAAAGAGGTATATAGGAAATTAAAATTCTATTGAAAGCTGGCAAAATCACTTGAATGAAACTGAAGGTAGACCTCCAGACCTTGAAGACACAATTGCAGATAGCACTCATGAAGAGAAAAATCTCTTAAACATAATAAGGAACCAGGAATAAACAATTCAAAAGCTGCATGCTGATGAAAAGACAAACAATATAAGAGTGATGTGTTTAAATGAAATTGTAGGAGTCAACACAAATGGCATAAGAAAACTATTTGCAGAAGTAATAACAGAAAATTTCCCAAACATGGGAAAAGAACCTAACATACAGATAAGCGAGGCATACAGTACTAAAATTAGCCATAATCAAAATAAACCTACACTTTGACATATAATAATCAAGATCCCAGAAATTCGGCATAAGAACAGAATATTAAAACCTGCTAGAGAAAAGAAACAGATCACCTATAAAGAAAAGCCTGTCAGAATCATGGCAGACTTCTCAACAGAAATCATCAAGTCAAGATGAACATGGAGTAAAGTGCTCAAAGTATTGAAAGAAAGCAACTTCCAACCCAGATTGATGCATCCTGCAAAACTGTCTTTCAAAATCGATGGATAAATAAGGTACTTCCACAATAAAGAACAACTGAAACTTCATGACCATCCAATCATCCCTACAGAGTACTGAAAGATATCCTAGATCAAGATAAAAGTGACCACAATTCCAAAAACAGCAACAGAAACAAACCAATAAGCAGGACAAGAAATTAAACAGAGGGTAAAATTAGGGAACCAACAGCAGAAAGATAACATGACAAAGATAAGCCAATACCTATCAGCTATAACCATTAATGTAAATGACCTCAATTCACCAATAACAACACATGAATTGGCAAAATGGATCAAAAACCAAGATCTAACAATATGCTGATTACAAGAAACACGTTTAAATCAAAAAGAAACTCATAGACTGAAAGTCAAAGAATGGAAAACAATACTCCATGCAACAGGAAATGAGAAAAAAGCTGGGTTAGATATTGTTTGCATAAAATGTGAATTTAAAAGCAAAAAGACAAAAAAGAAGGAAAGAAGGTCACTATATTCTTGTTAGGGAAAAAATTAAAGAGGAAGATATAGCAATCTCAAGTATATATGCACCAAATGCAGGAGAACCCAACTATCTAAGACAAATATTAATAGACATGAGAAATCAACTAAACAATGATGTGATTGAAACAGGGGACATTAATACCCCATTATCATAAAGAGATAGATTCACTAGATAAAAAAATCAGCAAAGAAATAGCAGAACTGAACCAAATCTGTGAACAAATGAACTTAGTAGATGTTTATAGAGTATATCGCCCAACAATATCATAATAACACATTCTCCTCAGTTGCACACAAGATGTTCTCTAAAACAGACCACATATTAACTAGACTGTAGAACATGTTTAACTAAATGCAGGGGAATGGAGCTGTCCCCATGCATATTATCTGATCATAGTGCAATGAAACTGGAAATTAATGGCAAAAGAAACTGCAAAAACTCAAAGAAAGATGCAAATACACCATATAGGAACCCGTGGGACCCAATTAAAGTGGTCCTAGGAAAATTTATAGTGGTGAATTATCATATTAGGAAATCTGAACAAGTACAAACAAGCAACTTAATGATACACCTCAAGCTTCTAGAACAAGAAGTGCAAGTCAAGTCCAAAACACATAGAAAAGAAGGAATTATAAAGTTCAGAGCAGAAATTGACACAGTTGAGACTAAGAAAACAATATGAAGAATTAGTAAATAGAAGAGTTGATTCTTTGAAAGAATAAATAAGATTGGTAAACCTATAGCCCACCTGATCAAATAAAGGAAAGAAAAAGCTCAAATTCATGCAATGAGAAGTGAAAAGGGCGTAATCATTACACATACTGGGAAAATGGAAATTCTGATGATCATCAACCCATATTGGAAAATCCTTACTCACATAACATGGAAAATATGAAAAAAATTGACAGATTCTTAGAAATGTATGAATTACCAAAGCTGAATCAAGAAAATATAAAAATTGTGAATAATCCAGTATCAACTAATGAAACTATAAACATAATTAAAAACTTGCCAACAAATACAAGTCCAGGACCTGATGGATTCACAGCTGATTCTACAAAAAATTTAGAGAAGATTTAAAGCAAATACTCCTCCAACTCTTTAATGGAATTGAAAGGGATGCAATTCTCCCTAACTGATTCCTGGAGGCAAGTATTTCCTTGATACCAAAACCAGAGAAAGACTCAACCAAAAAAGAGAATTACAGGACAATCACCCTCATGAGCATAGATGCAAAAATTCTCAATAAGATACTAGCAAATTGAATGTAAATCTTCAAAAAGATTATATACTATGACCCAATAGAATCCATCCCTGTAATGCAGGGATGGTTCAACATATGCAAATCAATAAATACAATACACCGTATCAACAGAGCCAATGACAGGAATCACATGATCATCTCAATATATTCAGAAAAAGCTTTACAGAAAGTCAACACTCATTCCTGGTAAAAGCCCTACAGAAAATTGTAATACCTGGTCTTCACGTCAATCTGATAAAAGCAATGTGTGACAAACCAACAACCAACATCATACAAAATGAACAAAAGCTGAAACCTTTCAATCTAAAATCAAGAATAAGACAAAGATTTCCACTATCACGAATCCACTTCAATATAGTGCAGAAAACATTAGCCAGAGAGAATAGACAAGTGAGAGAGAGAGAGAGAAAAAAAAGGAATAAGTATAGGAAAGGAAGAAATTAAATTACCATTATTCACAGATGACGATACATTACACAGAAGGCCCCAAACTCCACCAAAAGACTTGTAGATTTAATAAACAAATTCAGTAGCATATCTGGATACAAAGTCAACACTGAAACAACTCACTGAGTGTGGATAGCAGTTGTAGCTAGAGATCAGTCACATGTGCGGGACTGGAACAAGTCCAGTCCAGAGAACAAAGAGGGCCAGAGACAAGCCACGTAAACAAGCTGCCTCAGTTCTGAGAATGTGAGATGCCCCAAAGCTGCCATGCAAACAGGTTCCTAAGAAGAGAGGCATAATGTGACATCAACCTGCCAAATGTGTAAATAAATGTGCTGCAGTGGTCAAGTAGTTCATTTCCTCCCATTAGGAATGCGGGCGCCACTTGACCTCAGCTTTCTGCATCTGACTCATCCTTATTTCTCTATTTTCACACTATCCTTCCCCCATGGGAACTTTGAGACCTGTGCTGGACATGGCAACTGAAAGTAAAATTAGGGAAACAATGCCCTTCACCATATCATGCAAAAAAATGGAGTACTTAGTAATCAATCTAACAAAGAAAGTAAAAGATCTATTTATTGAAAATTACAGTACTCTGGGCCAGGAGTTTTGCTCAGTGGCTTAAGTGCCTGCCTGAGAGGCACAAGGCTGTGAGTTCAATCCCTGGTGCTACAAAAAAAAAAAAAAAAAAAAAAAAAAAAAAAAAAAAAAAAAAAAAAAAAAAAAAAAAAAAAAAAAAAAAAAAGAAAAAGAAAAAGAAAAAAAGAAAATTACAGTACTCTAAAAAAGGAGACTAAAGAGAATATCAGAAAATGGAAAGATATTCTTTGCTCTAGAGGAAGAACCAACATTGTGTAAATGGCTCTGCTCCCAAAACTGTCAAATAGATTTAATGCAATCCCAATCAAAATACAATTAGCATACCCCACAGGTCTACAGAAAATATTCCTAAAATTCATTTGGAAATAGAAGAAACCAAGAATAGCAAAGGCAATCCTGGGCAACAAAGGGAAGGAATGGGTCTTCACAATCTCTGACTTAAAAGTACACTACAAAGCTATGGTGATAAAATCAGCATGGTACTGGCAAAAATAAACCTGAGGATCAGTGAAACAGATTAGAAAATGAAGACACAACTACAGACACACTCAGTGACTTTATCTTTGACAAAGGGTCAAAACGCATTCACTGGAAGCAAGCCTTTTTAATAAATAGTGTTGGAAAAATTGGCTTTCTTCATGCCCAAGGACTAAAACTAGACACATGTTTATTACCATGCACTAAACTAAAGTCAAAATGGATCAAAGATCTAAATATTAAAACAGAAACACTAAATCTGCTGGAAGACAAAATAGGTAGAAATCTTGAAACTCTGAATGAAACTCAAACTACATGGGAAGTACTTTAAAGAATCAACAACCAGAATCTCATCTTATTAAAATTTTTTGCACATCAAAAGAATTCACAAACAAAGAGAAAAGACAACCCACAGAATGGGAAAATATTTAGCCAGCCATACCTTACACAAAAGAGTTGCATCTAGAACATATAAAGAATTGAAAAAACCAGACCCCCTAAATATAAAAAAACAAATCCCAAACTGGGCATCTGAGATGAGTACACAATTCCCAGGTAAAGAAATATAAATGGTAAGTAGATATATGAAAAAATATTCAACATCGTTGGTCATTCGAGAAATGCAAATCAAAACAACACTAAGATTTCATCTCACCCCGGAAAGAATGACTATCATCAAAAAATCAACTAATAACAAATGCTAGAAGTACTGTGGGAGAAAGGGAACTATTCTCCACTGTTGGTGGGAGTGTAGACTACTACAACCACTGTGGAAATCAGTATGGAGATTCATCAAAAAGCTTGGATTACAGGTTTCATTAGCCCCAGTTATTTCCCTTCTGGGTATTTTCCCAGAAGAACTGAAAACATCATGCCACAGTGATATATATGCACCCTTGTTTATAGCAGCACAATTTATAATAGCTGAATATAGGAAAGAACCCAATTGCCCATCAAACTGAGAAACGGACAAAAAGGTTGTGTTATTTCTTTATAATGGAGTACTACTCAGCTATAAGAAAAGATAAAACTGAGGCTTTTATATGTAAATGAGTGCAACTTGAGACCATACTCAAGTGAAATAAATCGGACTCACATGTGTAAACATTGTGTTGTCACCCTACTGTGAAAAGCTGAAAGAGTAAATAAGATCCAAAATGCACACTAGATACTGTGAAATGGGAAGAAAGTACTCAAAATGAAAGGAAACTGGGATGAGGGAAAGGAGAGAAGAAGAGAAGTAAGAAAAAAATATATATATACTCAAGATAGCTAAGATAATTATACTACTAATTTCTATTCATTGAAAAGAAGGTTTGTGCTTATATTGTTTGGTTAGTTTTTCATGCCTATATTTTGTAATCTGAGCGCTACTTTGAAGATAGCAATATGTGATGTATTAACAATTTTTAATCTGCTATTTTGTTTTGAAATTCTGTATCAGTGCTTTTATTGCTTTTTACTCTTTAAAATAGAAAGGCAAAAAATTGCTTTTTAAAAAATACAATTTTTCTGAATATGAATAAATAATAAAAGTTGTAATGAAATACACAAGAATATCTGTCTATATGTCTGTAGTGAGAGAACAAGCATTCATGTAGGCTTTCAGATGTTTGTGCATACACACACAGCCTTTAACAGAATTAATTTGATCTGTATAGATGCTGATTTAGAGAGATTTCCAATGTGCACATATAATATGCAGAGTTAAGATATTTTGTAAAAATAGAGTGTGTGAGCAAAGTTATCATTAAAAATAAATTTTGAGTCGGGCGTGGTGGCACACGCCTTTAATCCCAGCACTTGGGAGGCTGAGGTAGATGGAGTGTTGTGAGTTCAAGGCTGGCCTGGGCTACAAGGTGAGCTCAAGGCTGGCTTGAGCTACATAGTGCCACCCTGCCTCATAAAAAGCAGGGCTGGGAGTTTGGCTCAGTGGCTTAAGCACCTACCTGGCAGACATGAGGTTGTGAGTTTGATCCCCAGTGCTGACAAAAGAAAAAAAATAATTGTGCATGTAACACTTTGGGAAACATAAACTGACTTTCTTAAACTTCTGTATGTATCTATGTTTATAGGTTTGTTTATATGTGTGTGTTTATCTGAACATGAAAATGCGTGTAAACTGACCTATCAATTTTCAGAAAGATTACAGGGACATATTCCTCCTCTTCCCTACAAAATGATTTCTTTTTGCAAAGATACTTATTCACAGCCACAATCACAAACTTCTACAATCAAATATTTGGTAAAATCTCAATTTCGTTGATGCTAAATAATTATGTCAAGGGTAATTATATATACATATATATAATTTCTATTGTAATCTTGTACTTTTATTATAAAAATATATTTGCACTTCTATTATAGAAATGAAATATTTCTGTTGCATGGAAAATAACAGAATAATAAATACCTAATTATCTGGTTGATTTACAATATATGCAATGTCCTTTGTAGACCAGCACAAGCTACATACTCCTAAAAGTCTCTAATACTATTACTTTTTTTACCATTATATATCTATTAAATGTTTTTGTCAAGTCTGTTTTAAGTATGGTTCCCTTTTCCTCCTTCTATGATGCTCATTCTTTTCTATCCATTTTAATTTGTCATTTTTGCTGAACTCGCTCTAATCTTTCCTGTTTCATAAAACTTTTATTGGACTACTCTAGCCCTTTGAAGATGCAGAGTGTTAAATCTGTGCCATGTTCAATCCTGGTGACTGTATCTGCTATTATTATTTTCTCAGCCAGCGTCACAATTTTCATGAGTGTGAAAACTGGCTTTACATCTTTGGTTTACTTATCAGCACAAGAAAGATGATGCCACCAGCTGTATACTGAACGTAGTTCTAATACTGGTTTGATGAATGATTGAGAGTATTGTAGGGGAATTTTTCAGAGGTGTGTATGAGATGGAAATGCAGAGATAAGGGACTTCTGTGGCCATGAACTCAAAATTTCTTGGAAGGTGAAAGATTGAAAGATAGTATATATGGCCACCAATTGATGTTAGGATCATAATACATTGCATTAATGGACACATATGCTGGCCCTTTTCCTCCCCATGTTCAGACTTATTAGTTAGATTAGCCCTACATTCAGTCATGAATCAAACCATGGTATCTTCACTGTGTCCTTCTCCTGCCCTTCCTCTGTCCCCTACATGAGCTCCTGCACTGATGTTGTCCTTTTGTCTTTTACTCTTACTTCCTGGTTCTATCAATAAAAAGCCACAGAAGCCACAGTTTGGGGCTGTGTTTTTGTTTTGTTTTGATTTTCCTGAGACTTTCATGTTGAGTAGTCTCAGTTAAGGCAACCCCTCTGGGCTTTCTTGGAGGTTAAACTGAACATGGACTCCAAGTAATCATTCATCCTCTGTGCTGCACCAGACTTGTGAACTGTAACAAGGAATGAAGTTTATTTTTTTCAGAAGTATAAATAGATAAATAAAGAGCTAGATATACCCCAAAAGTATAAAGACTATGAGTTGTTTTTCTGATATTTTTATTTTGTCAATAAATACCATAAATTGAAAACATGAAGATTTCCAGAGATTTTAAATTCCCACTTTCCTTTATAAAATAAAATCCTCCAAACTGATATATTTGATCAAAACAAAACATCTGTGGACCTTACTAATCTGGAAATTTATGCAAAAATGGTAATATGGAAAAGTTTAGAAAGTCATTCATCAGATTGGCTAAAAGACTGTAGAAGTAAGTTTCCAAGTTCTTAACATTAATCAATCAGATGAAGAGGGTGTATGTCAGTAGTATACAGGGTAAACTGGGTTCTACTTCAAACAAGGTCAATTCCATGACTATACATACAGATCCTATGTACAGAAAAAAGGAATACATTTTTATTACAATTTCTTCAAAGTCATAAAGTCTTTACATTTTTTCCTATAAGAAACAATATTTTCCTGATGAAAAATAGGTATTCTATTTTTTCAAGAATATTTCTATTATTTAGAACACACAGAAAAAAAAAACAGTAATCAAAAGCATTCTTAAGGGTCCTGAGGTTTGGGAACTGAAATGTAAGTTACAGAAATCATGAAGTATACATGCAAAAATCTGTGTCCTCAATATGGTGCCTGTTATAGGCTCTCAGACAAGTCTGAAACTGTGCATTTGTTTTGTACAAATATGACACTACTAGCAAATGTCATAGAAATAGCTCTACTTTTGCTCAAATATCTTTTTTTCTTCCCTATAGGCCCTGCACAAACTTGATATTCTTCACATCAGCTAAAAGAAGATGTTTAACCTGCATAAAATAAAGAGCATCAGGAAATTCAAAGCAGAACAAAACAAGGAATAAATGTGATATTGGCACCTCTTTGTTGCTATCTTTGTCTAAGTTGAATTGAATTGGGTAGAATGCCTTTAGTGGTAAATTATAAACACAAAATATATGAATTCTTTTAAAATGAAAAAGTAATTGATGCTGTAACAGAAAGTAGCAGCAGAATTTCAATCTTAAAGCAAAGGTTTATCTGATCACTGCATGATACCATTGAGTTCCAAGGTCCTTTTCCTTTGTTCTGAAATTCTATGTTCCTCCACCTAAGGGAGAGTGTGTCTGTGCCTGGTTCAGCTTTCAGAAACAAGTAAGGCTCCTGGCATCCTCATTCATGTCCAATGGCACAAAATATTTTTCCTTAATCCTGATAGAAAAAAAAATGTTGACCTACCCTCATATTAGATAAGCCTGGGCTGCATTTCCTCCTTTGAACCAATTACTAAGACGTAATTGATTTTGCTCACCCAATTGTCAATTCATTGTGTCCTCCTCATTGATAACACTCATCACATATATCTACAATATATAATGATTTTACTTCCTTAATATCTAGCATACCATCTGGTATTCTGTAATTAATCAC
Organism: Dasyprocta punctata; assembly: GCA_004363535.1. Taxonomy (NCBI): domain Eukaryota; kingdom Metazoa; phylum Chordata; class Mammalia; order Rodentia; family Dasyproctidae; genus Dasyprocta; species Dasyprocta punctata. The sequence goes on along the minus strand of RJWM01002531.1, from coordinate 48,275 downwards.
CAAAACTTAACAAATGAATAAATTAAAGAATGAACGGATGGGCTGTCTGTCATGTGTAGTCAACTGGTAGTGTTGGTTAGTACACAAGAGTCCCTCGGTTAATACCAATACGAAAAAAAAAAAAAAAGAGTGAATGAATATATAAAAGAATGCACAAGCCTAGCATGGTGGTGCACGCCTTTAATCCCAGCACTCGGGAGGCTGAGGTACGCGGAGCTTTGTGAGTTCGAGGCCGGCTTGGGCTGCAACGCGAGCGCAAGGCCAGCCTGAGCTACACAGTGCGACCCTGCCTCAAAAAACCAGGGCCGGGAGTTTGGCTAAGCGGCTTATGCGCCTGTCAGGCAGGCGCGAGGTTGTGAGTTCAATTCCCAGTGCCGCAAAAAACAAAACAAACAAAAAAAACAATGCACAGAAAAGGCATACCACCAATAATGACATGCCTGTAGTTTTTATATTGTGCCAGTTTCAAAGTCCATGTTGGGATCCGCCTCTGCCTGCTGGCTCCCACCACTAGGAGGCTCCTTCCTGCAGGCAGCCAGTGTGGGTCGGCAGAATCAGCAGATCCAACTCTGCCTGCTGGCCCCTGACAATAAAAGGCGTGCCTTCTGTGGGCAGCCAGTGGGAACAGGGACACACAGCCAGGTAAGCCCTATGCACCCCACCCGCAGGCCACCATTGGAGGCCCGTGCTTCCTTCAGGCAGCCATCACCCACCAGGAGAATCAGACAAACACAACCCTGTGTGCCAGCCACCATGACAGGAGTCCCAGTGTAGACACACAGGCTGAGAGAAGCAGCCCCACCACCATGCATCCTTGGTCACTGAGGAAGCCCCAGTGTAACTGCACAGGTCTGGAAAACACTGCTCCACGTCCTGCTACCTCTCTGTCAACCCGGGGTCAGAGGAACACAGGTGCCTGTCCCATTCCCCTACACCATGGAGGGGCAGCCAATGTGGGAAGTGCCTGGAACTCCACAACCAGCTTGTTGGGATGAACCCAGGAGAATGTCAAGATGAAGGAGCAAAAGGTAATCTCAGGCCTCCAGCCTACACAGAACAAGTCTGGAGATACAGTCAAGGAAGAAAACGGAAGTCACACACTTAAAATCTCTGAGAGGATAGCAACTGAAGTAAAGAAACAACTTCATGAGACTGTAAAAGTAATAAAATCAGAAATAATGTCTCAGGTAAAAGAAAAAATGAAAAACATTATGAAAGAATTGGGCAGCATATCTAAAGAAGACCTAGATTAAAAAAGATGAGCATGAGGAAATGATGGAAACCTTGAACGAACAATATAGAAAGGAATTACAATGCATGAAACAGATTTGAAGAGATATCCAGGAAATTAAAAATTCAATCAAAAGCTGGAAAAACAGCTTGAAAGAGATGTAAGATAGACTTTCAGACCTTAAAGACAGGATTGCAGCTAGCAGTCGTGAAAGGAAAGATCTTTTAAAAATAACAAAGCACCAGGAAATAACAATTCAATGGCTGCAAGACGATGCAAAGAGAAATAATTTAAGAGTGATAGGTATCAGTGAAGAAGCAGGGTCAACACAAATAAAATAAAAAGGCTATTTACAGAAGTAATTGGAGAAAACTTCTCAAACATGGGAAAGGATCTGGTATAAGTGAGGCATATAAAACTCCAACTAGCCATAACCAAAGGAAATCTCCACCCAGACATATAATAATAAAGATCTCAGAAATTCAGCACAAGCATAGAATATTAAAAACTGTTAGAGAAAAGAAACAGATCACCTATAAAGGAAAACCAATCAGAATCACAGTAGACTTGTCACCACAAACCATCAAGTCAAGAAGAGTTAGTAGTGAAGTGTTTCAAATCTTGAAAGAAAATAACTTCCAACCCAGATTGATGTACCCTGCAAAACTATCTTTCAAAATTGATGGAAAAATAAGATACTTCCATGATGAAGAACAACTGAAGGAATTCATGACCACCAGAACAACCCTGCAAAGAATACTGAAGAATATTCTAGAGAAAGATAAAGATGACCATGATTCCAGGAACAGCAGCAGAGGAGGATCGCCAAACAGGACAGGCAATTGAATGAAGGTGAAAAGTGGAGGACCAACAGTAGGAGGATAGCATGGCAGAGACAAACCAATGTATGCTTTTGTAACCATTAATGTAGATGGCCTCAATTCAGCAATAAAAAGAAACATGGGGAGAATGGATCAAGGATCAAGATCCATCAATATACAGTATGTAAGAAGCACATTTAACTGAAAAGGAAATTCATAGACTGAAAATCTAAAAGGAGAAAACGGTTATTCAATGAGACAGGAGAGCAGAAAAAAGCAAGGGTAACTTGCCCATCAACCAAAGAATGGATAAGAAAGATATGTTGTTCTCATACAATGGAAAGCTACCCCAGGTATAAAGTAGGATAATCTTGAAGCTCTTGTAGCTAAATGGATGCAACTGGAGGTCACGTTCATGGGCGAAACAGTTTGAACTCATATTAGTGAACACTAGCATGAACAACAGAAGGAGTTAGTAGGATCCAAAAACACAATTGATATTGTCAAAGTGATAGGGGAGGAAACACCTAGGAGAAGGTGGTAACCAATGTTAATTTCTTAATGTCTTGTCTTGAACACTTATAATGTTTTCACAATTTTGTTAGGTTTGGTTCTCTTCTGTCTTGTTCTGTTAGATTTTACTGTGTCTCATGGTTTGGGCAGCTATTTTGAACATGATGGGATGTATTATGGTAAGCATGACCGATTTCCTATCATCTTGTTTTGAAGTCCTATAATCCTTTTATTCTTTTGAGTAATTGATTTTATTTTGTTTTGTTTTGTTTGATTTTATTACATTTGATGGTATGAACAGCTACTTTGAAGAAAACAAGACATTATAGTAACCATTGTTCATTTCCTGTTACCTGGATTTGAAGTCCTGTGATGTTTTCATTCTTTTGCTTTAATTGGTTTTACTCTGTTTTTTATTATTTGATTTCATTGTATATGAGGGTATGGACAACTATTTTGAAGAGAACGAGAAACATGGTAGCCACTGTGGATTTCCTGTTGTCTTGTTGTGAAGTCCTGTATTGCTTGCATTGTTGTGTTCTCATTTACTTTGTTCTGCTTTGCTTTGTTTTGTTTTATTCTCTTTAAAGTAAAAAAAAAATGAAAATTAAAAAAAAACAAAGTCCATGTTTGGAACTTAATCCCCAATACAAAATATTAACTTTGGTATTTATGGGGTAATTAAACCATGACAATGGAGAACTCATTAATGGAATTAGAAATGTGTGAAATAGGGTGAAAGAAGCATAGGCTACGCAGAAAACCTGGATGTTCCTAGAATACCTAAGATACTGTGATCAGAAATATGATAGACATAGGAAGACAGAAGATCATTCTGATGAGGTCTCAGATGAAAATGAGGAAGAATGCATTGGGTAGTAGGGGAAGGTCATTCTTGTTATGATGTTGCAGAGAACCTGAAAAATTATGTTAGTACAGTGTAAGTGCTCTGTGGAAGGCAGATTTAACTTGATAACTTGGATACTTGGCAGAAGAAATGATTCAGGAACATTAAAAGTGCAATGACATCGACTTGATTACTTATCATAATAAAGTGCAAGAATAGAGAAATAGTTTAGAGAAGTGGAATTTAAAACTCTGGAAAGTTCATGCTGTCTAGGCTGTTAAGAACAAAATTCCATGTGGGAAAGTGAATGTTTGCTTAGGACATCAATAGGTGCTTTAAAAAGCCATACGCAATTAGTAAAAACAAAAGAGAAATGGTCTTAAAGGAGTTTTGGAGATCTTTGAAGTTTTCACACCAGTCTGTGTCTGGAATGTCATGGTATGTATAGAAGCATTTTCTTAAGGGAGAGGCACAGGGACCCATGGGAGTGGGGACTTACTGCCCACTTCCTTCAAGACTTTGTTCTCTGGTGCGGCTCCCCTTGGCTATCCCAGGTATAGTTGTAGTACATATGGATGTATCTTGGATTACCACTGTGGAGCATGTAGTGGGTAATTGTTGGCAGGGACCACATGGTACTAACTGTAGGTATTCAGAGTATGTGTGCTGTGGAAGTATGACTGTCTCTGCCTAGATTAAATGCGATGCCTCAAAGAGGCCTAGATTATGACTTGATGCAGAGACAGGGTTACTTCAGAGAGTCCACACTGGGATAATATCTGATTTAATTGTGCAGTAGGGGCCACCGTACTATTAGGACAGTTCCTAGTAGAGGCAGGAAGGCAGAGAAATCCTGGAGAAGCTTCATTGTTGGGGTTATCTAGGGGAATTCATTAGGTGGGTTTGCAGGATTAGAGGCAAGAGAGTCCATAATGGCTGTATGAGCTTTGGAGAGTCATGAATCTAAGAGCGTCTCAATTCAAGAAATTGAAAACTGTGGAACATGAGTTTTCAAAAATGCAGGACTATTCCAAGGCTGAAAGTCTGGAAGTTCCCTGGAGAGTTACTGATATGAGTCTGCATTGTCAGGCTGGAGAAACTAGAGTCTCATATCCAACAAACCACAGCAGCAAAAGATACATGGCTTTCTGAAAGGAGCTTCCAAAATGTAGTCGACATTCTCTGTATTTCCCTTCCTTTTTACCTGGGCCAAAGACCATTGGATGGTGCCACGCACATTCAGAGAAGATCCTCCCCACTCAGTGTACTGTCCAGCATGCCAACCATCTCTTGAAACACTTTGCAGACATTCTTAGAAGTGCTTTACTAGTCTGCTAGGTGTTTCTTAATCCAGTTAAGCTGACAGCACAATTAACCTCACTTAATCATTATCCTGTAAAATATTTTGCAACACCAACCTGAGAGCTGCGGGCACACAGCTACAGTCCTTGAGAGGTTGCATGTAGGCTGCATCTAATACAGCTGCAAGACAGGACTTCCTGGGCCTTTGGGGTTCCAACCACACTAGTCAGTGGCCTAAGAATAGCTGAATGAGAAAAGGTTATTATCAGACCATAGAATTTAATGTTTGACCTGTTGGTTTTAGTATTTGGTTGGGATCATTAGATTTTTTATTTTTTCCTGTGTCTCTCTTTTGTAATGGGAATATTTTTATTATGCCTGTGTAACCACTGTATTTTGAAAACAAGTAACTTGTATAATTTCATAGGTTAACACCTGCAGCATAATATTCATCAGAATGCATTGTTCTCTGAGGTCTCATCTACATCTAATTTATAGATGAGACTTTTGATGTAGACTGTAATGTTGTTGATGGTATAGTAGAATGAGTTAGGACTTTGAGAGTGACTGTAGTGCAATTAATGCATTTCGTATGAGAAAAAAACATGCATTTGAGGCCAGAAGTAGAATGTTGTGGTTTGAATGTTTTGCAACCTCTCTGAAATTCATGCTTGAATGTGATACTCTAACATGACAGGATTGGGAGGGGGGCTTCAAAAGGTGATGGAATCATGAAAATTTTTTGCAAGAGAGGTTGAAGGGTATGTTCCTAAGCCCATTTTGCCCTTCTCCCTTTCTTTCCATGTTAGGACAAAAAGAGAAGGTGTCACTTTTCAAACAACCTCACCAGATACTGTGTGTGCCAGCATCTAGATAAGTGGTACAGAGAAGTTTGTTTCGGCTTGTTGTAGAACTCAGAGAAGGCCACATTTGGCAAGAGCTTCATGCTGCCTCAACTCATGGCAGAAAATGGAAAGGCAAGCATATGAGTGAAAAGAGCAATAACCAGAGGAATGGACTTACCTTGGAACAATCTGGTCCCAGGCAACTGAGTGTAGCCTATCGGAGAAAGATAATCTGTTTTAAGGAATTTAATTTTTAAAAGACATCCACTTAGGACTGCTTACACTGAGGAGTTTGCACTTACATGGTATCAGGAGTTTTGAAGAGGACAGCACAAACAGTAGCATGTGCCTATAAATTACTCAGCGTGCAGTATTTTATCAAAGAAGAATTAAAAAAAAAGACTATGATCTAGGTATAAAAGTAGGAGATTAAGTTATTTTGGGTTCAAAATGCATGTCACTATTCCCTTGACATTTTGAGCACAATATTCAACAAAGATTAACTATATACTAATTATGATTAAATAATCACATCATAATAAATTGTGTTTATCAATATTATAAGCAGGCACAGTTTTTATATGCCACTGGGCTGAACACAAAAACATAATTCAGCTCCCACTGAAAGGAATATGGCCAAAATATAATTCTGATTTTATTAGTCATTAATTCCAGTCAGTTTTTTGTTTAATTACTGTTTATCCCTGTGTCCTGGGCTTTATTCCTAGTTTTTATTGGTAATTGGTTTTTCATCCATACTCTATGGTAAGGGAAATTGAGTATATATTTGTTCTATACAACCTTAAGCTATTTTAATACAATATTTCTATAATGTAGCTATGAGTGGCTAGAATGCCCAAGCATTTCAATTGCATTTGTTCGGAGTAGCTGTCCTCAACTTGAGGTGACTGTCCTCTGACATTTTGCACATTTTCATTTGTGAGACATTCAGTAGTGTTTAGAGAAATGTTTGGCTTTCCTAAATTGGGCTATAAGACTTTCACTGGCATCTAGTGGCTAGAGGCCAAGAATGAGACAAAATATGGTTTAATATACAGTCAGGATAAGTTCTCACTGCAAAAAATAAAACAAACAAACAAAGCAACCACGCATTTTCTACTTCCAAATACCAATGGGCAAAGTAGTGAAATCCTGCACATCTATATCTATATCTATATCCTTGCCAGGTGGTCCCTGTACCACTGAACTATATCCCTGGCCCTCACATCACTACATTTATATACTTGATTCATTTTAAGAAGTTAAGTAAATAAGTGGATAAAGCTGAGTAGAGTGAAGCAGAAAAACAAGAAGGAATATTTTGTTGTTAACTAGGAAAGGTTGTTAAGTTTCAGAATAATTGTATTGCACATGGGAATGAAGGGCTTTTTTTATAGAATAATATCAGAGATATATTCCTATGAAAAATTTCACAAGGATTAGCCTTTTATTATATTTCATTCTGTGCTATTATGTATTTATACTGAGATGTGTTCCCTCAAAATTCGCATGTTGACATCCTACCCACCCCCCCCAATATCTCAGAATTATTGTCTTTATTTCAAGAGAGCCTTTTTAAATGTAATCAAGTTAAAATGAGGTCATTAGGTTTAGGATATAATTCAATATGACTTTCTGTTCTAAATAAGCGGAATTTGGACTTTGATACGTAGAGGAAAAATAATGTGAACAGACAGAGAAAGGACAATTATCCAAATGTCAAAAAAGAGGCCAATAGTAACTCTTCCTCTTTCAGCCCTAGGAAGGAACAAACCTATTTCAACTTTGGATTTCTAGCCTAGAGATCTGTGAGATAATAGATTTCTTATGTTTAAGTTACCCAATTTGTGACACTTTGTTCTTGGAGCCTTGGCAACTGAATATTATGAAGTCAATCCTTTACATGAAAGTCTTTTAAGTTCAGGGTTCTTTTGATGAAATGAGAATACCCTTAGAGGAGGATCACATGCCTTTATCAGTCATTAATATCTCTGTGAAATATACTCTGTTTGATTCTGTTTAATGTGGTTACTAACTGGAAGGGAATGGATGTTTTGATAATAAAGAAAGGAAATTTCTGCTAGGTGTTAAAGGAATAGATCAGATACAGGAAGAGGAAAAAAGGGATACCAGCAAGAATAAGCCAAAAGGGAGAAAGTGGCCCTGGTCAATGGATGAAGGGTGGTGCCAAAGGAAAACTTGAGCCATCTCACATGTGCCTGCCCTTGAGCAGTACTGAGGTACAAAGAGAAGAACAAGAGCTTCAGAATTAAAACCAAGTTTAAATTCACCTTGTGACTCATAGTATATCTGTAAACCTGCATTAAGTTTCTTAACCTTTTTGATTTCCATGTTAAATGGAAATAATGTTCTTTGATTCAAAATGCAACACCTTTCCATCAAGCACAGAGCCTAGGGCTTGCAGTACTTTCAGAAACCAATGAAACTATAATGATTTTTTCAAAAGGAAAAGATGGATTTTAGTATTAAATATTTTATTACATGTTAACATGTTGTCTTTATATAATTTAATCAGAAATGGTAATTGTTAATAGATTTTCATGAACAGAAGTTTCATAGAAGTTATAAAGCTTCCCTGATTTGGTAGGGCGCGACTGGGAATAACCTCAAATAAGATACCAGGTCAAATATTTGGTATACATTAGAGGGTAGTTCTCACTTCTTCTTCCTTACTAATTTCTCTACACCTTGTACTCTTTTTGAGGAAAGGGTTACTTCATGAACTTTTATTAAACCCTTTTTCAATTACTTTTGCTATTTTATTTAATCCTCTTTAATTTCACAGCAGCTTGACTGTTCCCACTTTTGAGTTGAAGACATCGAGGTTCAAGGACAATGACAACTTTCCCAACACATCTCCCTACAACAGTGGCACTGGGGATCAATGGTGGGAAGATTATAAAAATGCAGCCTTTGAAGACAGAGCCATGCAACCAACATTTTAGTGTATTTCCTGAGCAAAGAAAGCATTTACTGAGTGCCGACTGTTGTTCCAAGTGCTTCACTCGTAATGACTCATTGAATCTTGAGAGTAAACCAATGTTTTATTTTTTTATCCTTAATTAAGTTTATTGGTACCATTAAAGAGGAAAAAGGGAAAGGAACAACAAAGGAAAAATGGGCAAAAAAGATAAACTGGAAACAATGTTTTGTAAATAAGAAGGAGGAGAGGGACAGAAGGGATGGGAGGGGAACTGGGAACAAATAGGAATCAGGGTATATCATGTAAGGGTACAAGTTCCATATGATGAATGTGATCTTGTATTCTTTTTATTTCTACTCTATTACTATTGAGTTTACCAGTTTCCAGGAAATACTCAATATAGGTTACTTATATGGATTCTTTAAAATTTCAGGATATCTTTATGAGATAAGTATTAACTTTATTTCCCATCCACAGATAAGAAAATTAATCATGGACAATTTAAATTTACCCAAATTCACATAGGAAGTAATAAGGCTGGACTTCGAAGTGGGAAATCGATTTCTAAATGGTAGAGATCTTTTCCAATGATATTTGCTGCTACCCAATCCCCACTTGCATTTTCCCATTGAAAACATTTCATTGTTCAAATACAGTTTTCTGTTTCACATGCAGGTGCGTCTTGAATATATAGAGCACTCCTGCTTAAATTATTCAGACTTACTCATAACTCAGACCTTGTTAAAATGTTATGAAACGGCCACAGATCACAATTGCCAAGCATACATGATCTGTCGTCATTTTTATACTGTAAACACACGTATGATCCAACATCTGCATTGCATCACTTTTCTACTTTCTACTTTAGTTATTGATAACATCACTGGGACTCGCTCCATCAATGTGCACACAGCCAAGACCCTGGTGGACATATGGCTTGCTGCACATCTGGTTTGTCCTATCACAAGATCAACTGTAAGGCCAAACACCAGTATCATAGATCAGATATTACTCTATGAAAGTGTTTCTGTGCCAAAGATTTTCATTTTTCCACATGTGTCATTGAGGCACCTGGAGAATGGAATTTCAATTAAGTCATGAATTTAAAGTGGGGTTCCTTAATTAATAATGCCTTACCTGAGCACAATTTTGAGAGTGGCAAAATACATTAGTGTCTGGTAGCTTGAAGGAAAAAGGCAAGTTTTGAGTTGGTTCGGTTTTGGATTTAAACACAGCTAAATATAGTTGTAAGATTAAGAAGTTATTATTTGTTTGATTCCCTGTGCTGCAAGAAAAAAAAAAAAAGGAAAGAAGTTATTATTTAAAAGTGGAGTGACTGGCCTACTGGCCTGCGGTCTACAAATCAAGGACCTCCCCCCCAACCCCCGTAAGCAACCTGCTTGCTCAGAGGACCTGCTAAGTTCATAGCAACTAAGGTACATAAAGCAACTAAATGCCTGTATTGTTTGGTTGTTTTGCAGGCCTGGAGCCTGCAGTCTGAGCATTTCTTGGGTAGATGACATTATGCAGTGTGGCAAATATGTGGGATTGTCCTCTGTCTTGTCTTCAAGCCCCAATATTGTTCTCGTTGTTTTGCTTAATTTTGTTTAATTTTCATTTCATTTTTTTTCTTAATTTCATATCCTGTTTTCATTGGTTTTATTGTGGGTTTTTTTCCTTTGTTTTTTCTATGCCTGATGAAATGGTCAACTATTCTGAAAGTAACAAGATAGAATATAGTAGCTCTTGTTTTCATAGTATCTCTCTTTGAGGTTCTGTGCCAGTTCTACTGCTTTGTTTTGATTGCTCTGTAATGTTTTGGTTGGATATTACTATCTTTAAAATAAAAAAAAATAAATAAATGATTCTTTAAAAAAATGAAGAATTAATCAGCTGAGTTAGAATTTAATGAAGCCATGACATGAGGAAAAAAAGAAAAGCGGAGTGACTGAAAATTCGCGATACGACATGATCTGTGCTACAAAAGCTGCATGGATGCACCCCATACCCTTTTCACGGAAAGTTCAAAAAGTAGATTACAATTTCCATGAGGACACCAAGCCACAAATAGAGGTAAGTAATTTTCCCAACCTCAGACACTTCTAAAACAGCAGCATTTGGATTTGCTGCCCGCTGCTAAGATTGCAAGTCCCTTACTCTGCAGTTTCCAACACCACATTGCTTATGAAGTATCAAGGATTCCCTTTCGTCTTTACCTCTTTCCTTTTTTCTCATTATTTTTCTTCTTATTCTTTGGAGAACTTGACTTAAAATGATAAAATGTCTTGAATATGATTCTTGAAAAAAGCAAGCATGTCTTATTCTGAAATTGAAATGATAACAGTCCCTCAACTGAAGGTAGGCACAAACCTGGGTTGCTAATTCAGTGATCAAAGTGAACGGTTAATTCAGGGATTGTTTGTGAGCTTTAGTTAATTAAATCAACCATCAGCCTAGCAAATCTGGGAGTACCTGGGAACCATTTGTCCATTTCTTTTAAGGCTATGACTTTTAGAATTTATTTTTGAACATTGCCCAAGGTTATAACCTTCTGTATGAAGGGATGATCATATTAAATCTAAATGTGTATTAAATTTTGAACACAGTTCTATTAAAATAAAATAAGGAAAGGTAAATTACCCAGATATGGCATCAACCTGAAATTGAAAAGACTATGAGCTAGGTAGGTAAACATCTTTCACAGAGAAGAGATCACTAGGAAAAATAACTTACCTACATATATATCGATTCATTGATAATTTTAATTTATTTGAACAACTCTCTTTTGTTATTTACATAGTGATCTTGTTAGAGGTTGCATCAGAAACACATCTGAACTGTGGATTACTACATCTTGCCTTCAAAACTTGTTCTTCTGGAAAGTAGCTAGCTAAATACATATCACGATGGCATATATAGGACAGTCACAGCATGAATTCTGACAAAATATGACTAACTCATAAGAAGAATTGGTGAGATCTATTCCTCTTCTCTTCCAGCGAGTACTCATAATGACAAAGGCAAATTTTATGCTCTGAATTTAAAAGTGAAGAAATTAAGCTTTCAGAAATGTAAATGCTCATTCCTGTACGCTTTCTGCTTTTCCATGATATGATTTTGTTCCTCCAATTGATATGGAAAGCAGTATGAAATGTTTTAGGTCAATTCACTTAGAATTTGTATGACCGAATTTATCAATTTGAATTTGCAATATTTATAAAACTTTCTAACATTCATAGTTGGGCTACTCCACTAGCAAGCTCATGATTTTCTAATTAGAAAAGAACAATTGTTTGCATTTTTGCTCCTCTTTACCTCACATACTGCCTTTTGCCTATTGCCTAACTTACATAATGAAGATTAAACTTGGGAAATGTCCCAGTTGTATGCTCTGGTTAGGCAGCGCACACACCATTTTTATTTTTATTTATTTTTTATTTTATTGTATTTTAATTTTTTTTGCGGCACCGGGGATTGAACTCACAACCTTGCACTGTCCCAACAGGCACTTAAGCCACTGAACCAAACTTTCAGCCCTATTTTTTTTGAGGCAGGGTCGCACTATGTAGCTCAGGCCGGCCTTGCGCTCGCGTTGTAGCCCAAGCCGGCCTCGAACTCACAATGCTCCGCCTACCTCAGCCTCCCGAGTACTGAGATTAAAGACATGCGCCACCAGGCCCGGCTGCACACACCTTTGAAATACATGATGTGAGAGGAGAGGAAAGAAAGTCAAGAGAAAAAGCTGTTTATTTTTACAGTCTTAAAACAGGAAGATATTCAGGTTAATTGACCTACAGCATAGTTACATAACATTATTGTAATAAGGAGCAAGATTTTAAAAATCTCTGCAGAATGGAACACATCTCTTAGTATATTACTAGATTTCATTCCAAGAAACATAAAAATACACTTGATGGAACTAATAATATTCACCCCTTTGAATGAATAACAAGTTAAACCTTCGTCAGAATCATGTAGAATAGTAGTCTCCTTTTTTATAAAAAAAAATTCCTGTTTTGAAATTATTATTCACTTTTATAAGGGAAATCACATTTTCACATTGATTAACAGTAGCCACATTTCCCAATTATATGGGTAATGAGTTCAAGACCACTGACCCAGAAAATGGACAAAAGATCATGTTCTAAACTAAAATTAACAGTGGCTCACTGTTTTTGAAAGGAAAAATAAAAGACTCTGGATCTAATGATGACAGATATGTGACATTAATTAATCAAATCTCTTCAAAATACAGTTCAGCAGGTGGAAATAATTATCAGTTAATTGTCTTCTGTTCATTACTCTTTGGAGATACAAGTCCAACTACTGGGATCATTTTACAGTAATTACTAAAAAGCTAAAAATCAAATCAGAACCATGGATATTGTTATGTTGACAATATTTGTGTTTGGTTTCAGAGACAATATGCACTGTATAAAATTTCCCATTTAAATTAAAATGTTAGTTTATTAGTCTCATGGATTTGGCTTTAATAAAGAATTATTGTCATTTTATTTGTTTTAATATATGTAGAGGGCTGACGTAAAGCAGAAAAAAGAGTTTTCATTGGGAAAAGTCATCAGGGTGGATCCTGAGAAAGCAAGTACACAGTATGTACATGTACATGTTTTGAAGTAAAAATATGTTGAGAAATATGAGACACTTTATCCATCTTACAACTATGACTTTATTTGCTGTGTCTGATCCTGAAAATCAGAACAAAAAATGCTCTTAATATATGAATATGTAGACTAGATACTTGAGTTTTTGTAAGATAGTAATTCCAACTCTAGAGTTGACCATATGCTTTTGAGATTCTCACTTTTGAAAAGATAATAATACTAATAATCCTCTAGTCTACAAAACATCAGTCCACCTAGGGAACCAGCATTATCATTGATGCTTATAAGGGCATGATGAAAATATTTTTGTCTTAATATTATTCTTGTTTGCTTGTATTATTTTCATATCATGTAATAGTACTAACTTTATAAAATGTATCAATTAGATAAATTCTTAACTTCATGTTGAAGCACTGAAATATTCAGAATAAAACTATAAGATAGCATTTTTTAAAATTAAAATTTTTGTTTTTCCTATTTTTTCTGCTTTTATTTTTATTAGGAGATATTTGTGGTATATGCCAACTACATTACTCCTGGGAAGTCATTATATGTTCATTACACATATTACCCCTTTTTTATTGTTTTCTACACTCCTTCCTCTTTCCTTTATCTCTTGGTCTCTTTCCTCTTTGCAAAATATTTGTGTCAATTTTTCCTGTTGTGTATGTGTATTTTGCATTTTTTTTTCCCAAGGAAGTGGGCCTGACACATTGAAGGTACACAGAAATACACAAATACAAACAAGTATGTATATAAGCTTGAATGAGTTTGTATTTATATATTTACATATATTTGTGTGTGCACACTTGTATTTACATACAAATACACAAGCACACACACACCATAGAAGAACAGTGATTAAGCTGTATTTTTATTATTATGCATGATCATCACCTTTTTTCTTTCTCAAATAAGTACAACATGTTTCATCTGCAATACTTAATAGAATTGCCTAACAGGAATGAATTTATGTACAAATGTAATGGCTAAGCTTCCTGACATGCAAAAAGCATAAAACCTGATATTGAATTGCAATATAAAGAAGGAAAAGAAGATTTTTGACATTGTTTTTTAGCCTGTAACAGAACTGTATAATCTATGTACATGTGCTCAACTATACAATTGTTAACATCAACACTGATTAAAAGTTTAGGAAAATATGTAGAAGAAGGAATAGAACTGCTGTGTAGTTTTTTTCACACAAGTAATCTTTTACTACTTCCCATAAGCAAACATAAAATCAGTTAATTGTATATATCACCAACACAAGCCTCTATCTCTTCAAAAATTTTTAAACATGAGTATTCGAAAATGCTAAGCATGAAATAATGCTTCTTAGTAAAAAGCAGTATAAATAGGTAATGCAAAATATCTGTATTTGCATGTGCATCAACAAATTTTCTTTCCACATATCAGTCATTTCTTCAACAATTAGAGGTAAAAGCAATAATTTCCAGATCAATACATGCCATATCCAGTATAGTAAATTTATATTTTGAAATTTAATCCTATGAATTTGTCTCATTTGTTTTTAAGGTATATGAGCAGCAGGTTTGATACCAGTAAAATCTGGATATAATTGCAGGTTTATGTACCCACCCACCAGTTAACTACAATTGACAGCATTCTCAGCTTCTTTGAGTTGAATCTTTGTAACAATCTTCATGATAACAAGATACCGTATCCCAAATCGCTTTACAAAACTTAAGGACAAGGATTATATATCACATGTAATAAATATGATTTCTGAAGCTTCCTAAAGAAAATAATACATATATATTTATTCCCTTGCTTAAATTATACCTTTATATAACTTTAAAATCATACTATAGCAGAATGTAATGTGCATAATTAAACTGTAGTGGCTTTCCATCCAAAATTTTCCAATACATTGAAACGATATTGTTAATATAGTACTAGATCAATTTTGTTTTTAATAATTTCTCATTGTTTTAACTGACTCGAAAATTTCTCACAAATGTTAAAACTAATCAGTATAGTCTATACATCACTTGCCTGAAATATGGCTGACAAAATTCACATTTCTCATGGATTATAATTGACTTTTATTTATAACAAAGAAAATTATGTTCATATGTATGTATATGTGTGCCATAATGTAAAATTAAATATCAATATTATTCAGCAATTGAATAACTTATCTGGCTACTTATGCCTCCCTATTGCCCAAATATAGTTCCCAAAATGATTTTAAACTGTTTTAGACTTAGTTTTCTAATCTTGTCCTTTAAACCTGAAATGAATGCTTATACTACTATTCTGCTGTGTGTCAAATTTGGGCATTTTGAAAGCTCAAATTTCTTACACTTGCTCCATCGCACTGGCTGTGTACCTTAAACATATGCTATCACTGAATTTTTATTATAATATTTGGATAAATTATTTTTTTCTTTATGTGTTCTTAAATTTTACAATAATTCCTTTATGAGGAAGTTTTTTCACTTACTGTACAAAGCAGTTGGTGGAACTTTGCCTCTTCAATCCCTGTGTGTTTGAATTCCTAGAGATTGCTGTAGAACTTGTAAAAATCCCTGTAAACTCCATGGGTTCTTCAATTATCAAACATTCTTTTATTTGCTCTGCTTTCAGTATTATCTAGGATAATTTTCTTTAATTTATAATGATTTGATATTTAAGAATTGCTTTCATGTTATTTGAATAGCGCTTTTTAACAATATTCCTATTATTTAAAATTTTTCTTCTGCTTCCTTTGCTGATTCTGATTTTTTTAAATCTGTGAGTATTGTTATCAATGTCAAAACCTTTTTTTTCAAATAATTAACAATTTCAGTCACCTATGCTATTTGGAAGACTCACTAAAAAACTGTCCGATCTATATTTGCATGAAAGTCTGCTTTTATGCTTCAAGGTAATACATATAAAAGTTATTGTGTTCTTTATCTATCTCCCAAATGTTATATATCTTATTTTGCTTAGTCTTCAGGATCTTTTCACTTTTCCACAGGTAAGTTCTTTGTCATCTACTTAGTTATCTGAGTGAGTATATATATTGTCTGTTAAAAACCAGTTCATCATTGCTTATGTTAATTTGTCCTTTCTGGCTCTGATTGTTTTTTTTTTTTTTTTTTTTTTTTTTTTTTTTTTTTTTTTTTTTTTTTTTTTTTTTTTTTTTTTTTTTTTTTTTTTTTTTTTTTTTTTTTTTTTTTTT
>RJWM01002531.1:0-31857 GCA_004363535.1 Dasyprocta punctata | reverse complement strand
CAGTCTCAAAATAATTAATAAAAAGGGTCAGGGGTTTATCTTAGTGAGAAGATTCCATGTTCAGTCCTCAGTACTGAAAAAAAAAATCAATAAAGACTTTTAGTGTCATGTAAAAATTAGCCAAAGGTGCCAACCTAGCTTTGGAAGGTTTTGTGTGAGGAGGAGCCTCAGCTTTACAGAGATTAAACTCCTCTCCATGTTTTCAGGTCTATGAAAATTTCCCTATGTTTCTTGAACTGTATCCTCCAAATTCATATTCTTTCCATTATTTTCTGGGGGATAATCAAGTGATTCTGGAAAAAAAAATAAATTTTTTTCTTCTTGTCTGTCAAGTTATCATATCCTTATGCTTAATCACTATTGTCCCAGACTTATTTGTGTCTCTCGTTTGTTGTCATATTTTCTATTCTCATGAGATTTACACGCTCATGCATTTAAAACTCCTTTTAATTTTTTCACAGAGAAGCCAAGATAGATAATTCTAACTGTCATACTTATTTTTGTTTTAGAGTATTGTTTCTCATAAAGTTTGAAAGAAATATGCACACATATTTTACTGTACCTTACAATATTCCTGTACCAGGAAAGAGCAGATTAATGTTCTGATATGGGGCAAGACAAACAATCCTGATAAAAATGATTACCTTACAGAACTGTTGCATAGCACACTTTGAAAGTGGCCCACAAATTGAAGAATTATTGCTAATGAAACCCTGTCCAGGTATACTAGTCTCTTAGAAATGGGTGTACTACAAAGTTTGCTCTCAACTATTTTTAAATATGGTGTGGTAAAATGGCCTTTGATTAGCTTATTCATCTGCAAAGTGTCATAATAATTCCTATTTGAGCAGCTGATTTATTTTCAACTTCAATCTTCTTTTGGTTTACTACAAAATTTGGTTGATAAAATCTTGGTGTTTTTGAAAGGCTATTGTGAGATCATGATTTTAAATTATTGTTCTATTTAGGGAATAGCTAAGATTCACATCAGGTTTAAAATAAAATGTTTAAACTCTTAAACTTTCAGAGAATTCGCATTTACTGACCTTTTATTTCATCTTGCACTGTCATTTGCAAAGGATTTCCCAGAAGCAAAATGAACAAAGAAACATCTGGTTATACCATCTCAAATATGGTAAGAGAGAAACTATGTTTTAATTCATCGTGTTTTATTATATATTCATATATTTTTAATTTTAGTTATTGAAAAAATCATTTGTTCCTGAGATGATTTTTTTTGAGGTGACAGTTTTAAATTGGTGCTTGTTTTTATCTTTTTTTTTTTATCTTTTTCCTTAGAAAAGGGAAAAAAAGAAAGTTATTTTAGTGGCAATTGTATATAAATTTGGTGTTGGTGGACTTTGCTGAAATATCTATTATATATAAATAAAATATACCTGGTTGGGGTTTTAGAAAAGTTGTAATTTCACCTTTACATTCCCACATGCAATTTACAACTTTAACAATTTCAATGGAAATTATGGCTTAAAGCCCACATAGTGCACTTTATTTTCTATTCTTAAAATTTGAGGGGAGCAAGAGAGCTAAACTTGTGGCAAAAAAAAAAAAAAGCCATGCTTGTTAGATTGATGCTGGGAAATAAAATTTCCAGATACATATTTTAATAAAAGAATCTAAAAACTTTCCTCCCACGCTTTGTTCTATGGTATTTTACCCATTTTATTCTTTTTTCATTCCTTATTTTTCATTTTATAAATCTCAGATTGAAGTTAGAGAGAGTTCAATTGCCATTAGAGGTATTTTGCATTAAAAAGTGAATTACATTGAATATTCTAATTTTAAACACTAAATTAGATACCCTAGAATGGGATCTTATCTTATACATTATTATGCAATATTTTAAGAACAAAATTAAAGAAATTCTCATCACAAGGAAAACAATGTTGGTTGTGCTTCTGGTGGTATTACATGTAGTTGATATCTAGTTTAGTGTCTTAGTACAATCTTTTCAAGAGGATAAAGCTATAGAAAATATCTAATACCCATGACATCGTTATTCTATTGAAGATAACTGTTTTGTTGAATTAACTAACATTAAGCTAATAACTTTTAGTCTTCATGATACACATAAATTACATATTATGTGAACCACCGAAAGAAGTATATCTAATTAAGTTTTCAACATTTAAATTCTCATTAGAAATAAATGAATTATTCAAAAAGATAGCTATAGATTTTCACAAGAAGAAAAAGCTAAGGTTTTAATACATCTTAGCCTACTCAGGCTGTTAAAACAAATCGGAGCAAATGGTTCTAAAAACAAAACAAGTCGAACAAACAAACAAATGAAAATAAATTCATTGTTCTCAGTTCTGGAGGCTGAGTTGTCCATTTTCCAGGTGTTGGAAGATTTTATCTTGGTAGAGACTTACTTCTTTGTTCATAGCACTACCTTCTTACTACCCCCACTTACTACTACCTTTTCTTACTACAAGGGACCTATTTTGGTCTGCCTTATCCTATTATATCACAGGGACACTAAACTTATTCAGGAAGTTCCACCCATATAAACTAATCACCTCCCAAAGGTCCTGTGTCCATCTTTATGTATGGTAGCTTTCAACATAAATTTTGAATGGACAAAATATTTACTTCATGAAAATTAGCCTTCCTAAGATTTAGAAATTAACATATACCCTTGTCATTTCTTCTTAAAGTGAAATCTTACTAGATCTTCAAACTTTTTCAAACATACAATGGTATCAATGATATAGCAATATGGGTGTGTACACATTGCTTATGATATTGTACATTGCCAGTAAAAGAAGGATTTTTATTCATATTAAGAATTTGGAAACCATTCCAGTAAATGAGATTTTTAAAGCCTTACCTAATACTATGTCTGTGCACAATCAGATATTTTATAAAATATGATGAAATTTAAATATTCCAAATTAATAATATGATTTAGGAAGACATAGCACAATTACTCAGTGGTGGTATAATGGTCCAGTAATAAAAGTAACCATTATCAATTTGATCAGATTACATATGAACTTCTCATGATGAAATGTTTAAAAAAGAGAAACAGCATAAAAGTTGTATGCACTGTATGTTTATAAATTTTTAGAAATTGAGCAAGTTGTGGCTATATCCTGATTTTGTTATAGTGGTTTGACTATTGCTTATTGGTGAATTTTAATGCATTTCTCATATCTGTACACATTTAGCTGATTAACTATAAAATGCTCATACTTATTCAACTAAGTTACATTTGTCTTTTAAAATATTCAATTTATTATTTTTTGTCCTTTAATTAATTCTCAGGCAAACTGCCCTGTCCCTGTCTAGCAATAAAAAGGCCAGTTCAATCTAGCAGCATAAGAATCAATCTCATGCAATGTAAAATTCTTCCTTGCCATACATGGGCCAAAATAACCCTCAGAACCTTCTGTGAGGTAAAAGACAGACTTGTCTTATTTTCTTGTGTACATCTTATCTTTTTCCATTCATTACCTTTCTGTCTATTTTTTCTTCATGGTAGAGAGGGAAGAAAATGCATGTCATTAAAAAACTGAAAAAAAATTGCCTTCATAGTGCAAGTGAATTCTTCAGAAGGTATCCCATAGATGCTGGATTACCAAAACACCACATTCTGTTTTAAGTCATGTTTCCCTCAAAATGAGGTTATGTTAAAGAGTTTTTTTTATGGGAGCCTTTCCCAAAAGTAGTTGACATTGTGATTTACCTTTCATGACTTCCTTGCTGCTGAGCTACTGAATTTGTAAGTACACACCCAGTATCTTTATGTTGAAACTATTGGTCCTTTGGCAGCAAATTCTTTGAAGAAATGCTCAGTCACTTGGGTGAGCTACCCCTGGAGAAGACCTACCCTTGGCTCAAATGTAGTACATTTCTCAAAACACTGTAGCAACTCTCTGGCAACTTGACCTCAGGAGTCCTGAATGGTAGCCACAAAAGACAGTATAGCTGACCCAGAAGGTCTAAATTTTGACAATAGGAGATTCCCAGTCTAATCTCCCATCCCTACTGTCTTAGTTACTTTTCACTCATTGCCAAGACAGAATACCAGTTGCCCAAAGTCAGGGAAGGAAAGGTTTATCTCTTACAGTTCTCAGGGGTTTCTTGTCCATACTCAGTGGGCTCCAAGGCAGCATGGCATGGTGGGGCAGTCATTTATAGCTGCTGCCAAACAGCAAGGTGCACTGGTGAGAGAGAAAAAGAGCAAGAGAGAGAGAGAGGAAGGAAGAACGGTATTCCACTCTTGCTTTCCCTGAATGTCAGTTCCATCCCTGGGCGAGTGCAGCACTCACATCATTAATCCCGGTACTAGACAACAAGCCAATCACAAACACCAGGCTCAGCCCTGTCCAAATTACAAGTCCTTGTGGGGATGCAGGATCATCCAATACATTTCACCCCTGCACTCCCAAGGACTCATGTACATCCTTAATACAAAAGACATTTAGTCCTTCTCTAAAAGTTGCCATATTCCTAACAATTTCTGCATTGCTGAAAAGTCCAAGTCCAAATCTCCTCTGAGATCTATGGCAAACTTAACTATAACTCCCTGTACAAATGAAAACAAGTTAAGTACTTTCAACATATAAGGGCACATGATAAACATTACCATTCCAAAAGTTACAAACAGGGAAATACAAAGCATTGGAACCAAAGCAAGTCCAAAATCCAGGAGGGCAAAATTAAGTCCTGGAGTTCTCTGCTCAGCATCTGAAGCAATCTGGTTGCAAGCTCCAAAAGGCTTGAGCAACTTCACCCCAATGGCACTTTCAGGGGTCTTAACTTACATAACTTTCCTTGGATGATCCATGTTCCTTGGCCTCACCCTTACATCTTTACACACTGCAGGGTAGAAGTTGCCTTAACCTTTTCTGTGCATTTTCATTGCACCTAAAACCAGTGTCACATGGATGCTGCCAAGGTCCACGGCCAGCTGGAGCAGTAGCCAGGCTTTCCTCTCTCTTGGCTGTAGGGATTGACTGCCTGGATCACTGAGCTCTCTGAACCTGATTGTGAGGAATAGATTCTTATGCTGCTGCCATTCTGGAATCTGGTGTGGCTGCCACCCTTTTGAAACCTCCTGTGGCCTCTGTTGCCACTCTGGAACATGACACTCTGCAGCTTTTTCCTTTGAGCAAACTCTTTCATTTTTGAAACCTGAGGCTGCAAAGGGTGGAAGCCTGCTGCTTCTCAGGATGCCCCAGACCATTTTTTTTATTCCTTTGTTCCTTCTCAGCAATCAAGGTCTCAGGTCAATCTTGACAGTCCACAGCTTCCTAGCCAAACTCACAAGGTTTTAAATCACTATGCTTGGCTCTTTGCTCTTGATTCCCAACATGAATCTGGCTAAGAGCCCCCAACAGTAGCCAGGCCACCATTTCAACATTCAACTGCCTTGTAAATTCTTTTTTTTTTTTTTTTTTTGTGGCACCGGGGATCGAACTCCCAACCTCACACCTGCCAGACAGGTGCTTAAGCCACTGAGCCAAACTCCCAGCCCTTGTAATTTCTTTTTTAAGACTAATTAGTTCTTTTCCCTTAATCTCAGTCTCAGGCAAAGTCTCTGGGCATGAGCAGAATGCAGACAAACTTTCTGCCAAGCCATAACACACATCATGTGGAGTCCAACAACCAATGCAGTCCTTCTTCCCAGAAGAAACCTCCCAAGCCTGGTCTTTACTGGTAGGCTTTGTATCAGCCTTCTGGTCTCTCAAGCTCTTACCAGAACCTCCTATACAGAACAACCCTAATGTGTTCCAGCTTGATGCATTTAGGCAACATCTCCAAACCTTTCCAAACTCTTCCTACAAAGACTCTTGAACTATATGGTCAGGTTTTGTAATAGCAATGACCCCACTCTGAGGTACCAAATTCTGTCTTAGTTACTTTTCACTCATTGCTGAGACAAAATACCTGATGCCCAAAATTAGGGAAGGAAAGGTTTATTTCTTACAGTTTCTCAGGAGTTTCAGTCTGTCTTGGTTACTTTTCACTCGTTGCTGAGATAAAATACCTGACGCCCAAAATTAGGGAAGGAAAGGTTTATTTTTACAGTTTCTTGGGAGTTTCTATCCACACTTAGTTGGCTCCAAGTTAGCATAGCATGGCGGAGCTGCCAATTATGGCGCCTGCAAGCCACAAGGCACACTCGCGAGAGAGAAGAGGGAGGGCAGAAGATGAAGACCTGCCTTCCCTTACACTGTATGTCAGCTCCACCCCTGGGCAGGTACAGCACTCACATAGCCAATCCCAGTGCTAGACAACAAACTGAACACAAGCAAGCACCAGACTTAGCCCCATCAAAAGTATGTGAGGACTTGGGGGTACATAGCATATCACCCAATATACAGTCCATACTCAGTTGGCTCCAAGGCAGCATGGTGTGGTGGGGCAGCCATTCATGGAGGCCACCAAACAGCAAGGTGTGCAAACCCAGCAAGAGAGAGAGAGGAAGGAAGAGCTGCATTCCACTCTTCCTTACCCTGAGTGTCAACTCCATCCTGGGCAGGTGCAGCACTCATATCATCAATCCCAGTGCCACACAACAAACCAGTCACAAATGCCAGACTCAGCCCCATCCAAATTTCAAATCCTTGGGGGAACACAGGATCATCCAAATCACCTACCTCAGTGCAGAGTGACAGTGGGATAGGAGACGACAGCCTCCCTTTTCCACAGCTTCTAAATGGTACAGCAGTTTTGACCCTTTGGGAGACTGTTGTGTCTGCATAGTAATTTCTAGGGATGAAGACAAGATACCACTTGTACTTTCAGTCATTTCCTAGTCACCAAATTATTGTACTAATTAATTATCTTTTATTAAAAATGACAAGTCTTCTCACTTTTTCCCCTGTTTCTTAATAGCTCATCCTTCCTTAGATCTACATTGGACCAATTCCAAATCTTGTCAGAAAAATCTCAAAAGTCTTGTAGTTCCTAGACTATTATTAATCTCATTAAGTAGAATTAAATTAATATTAGCTTTATTATCCATCATTTTGAACCAAACCACTGGGGCTCGGGAGTTGGGATGCAAATAGCACTTTTTTATTGGTTATTTATTTAAGTACCAGAATAACAAAGCAATTCACTTATGATTAAAATTTAATAGTCGTGGGGTATCCTCTGATCAGTACATGGAAAGCTGTCCTGTCACTAGAGAGTTACTCAAAACCAACCATCAGAATAAGCATGATTTAACAGAATTATCAAAATTGGGCCCCCAAAACTAAAATATTCTTATGAATTAATTTATGTAGAAATGTTCTTTTCATTACCGGTATTTCTAAAAAGTAAATAAATGAATGGATTTTCAATATAATGTTTATCTTTCTGAATTAATATTAAGATTGAGTTATTTTGCAGTAGTGAGTTATTAGGGAGGCGAGTTTGACATGCAGCAGATCCTGGCATGATGCATACTGTGTTCTTCCTACTGCACCCACTCCACAGACTTCCCCCATGGCCCACAGTCTGTAGTGTAAAGGAGGAGGCAATGGCAAAGTCACCAGTTACCATGGAATGTTACTACTCAAATGTACTATGTCTTTGATTGTTCTCTTTACTTGTTTTACCCCTAGTCAAATTCCCTTGAGTTGTGGATTATGAAATGAGGTAGACTTACTACCAGACCCAAGGGAAATAGCAGAAAACATTACTGTAAAATGGGAAAATTGACCAGAGTAACCGATTGTTTTCTTTTTGGTAAAGTAAAACATGCAAACACTCAAAACAAACATTGTATGATTTCCCTTGACATTTAATTTTACTACCACTGGATCCTGTTGTGTTTCTATCCTGATAATAATTAAAAATGGAGTTGAGGAATGCCCACTGGGTTCTTCTAACTTGAAGAAAGAGGATCTGAACAACTTTTCAAGATAGAAAACAGACATGCCCTGACATTTATAACGTTATACAGGTCTTGTTTGAGGGTCAAAGGACTCCTTTGCGTTCTATTGCTTTTAAACTTTTAAGTTTTTGTGTACTTTACTTTTTGTTGAGATAACTTACATTATACATTGATTTTTTTATCTTGCAGTCTTCCTGAAGTTGTTTAATGATTAAGTTGTGTGTGTGTGTGTGTGTGTGTGTGTGTGTGTGTGTGTGTGTTATTTAGGACATTTTATATATAAGAACAGATTATTTGTGAATAAAAATGCTTTTACTTCTTTCTTACAATTTGTATATCATTTTTTCTTTTACTTTTTTGATTGGCTAGAATACTCAGTACAATACTGAGAAGAATTAGTAAATCTGTGTGTTCTTGGCTTGACCCTGATTTCTAGGGCAGGGATATTAACATTTTACCAGTACGTATATTATCCGTAAGTTTATGTGGATGTATTTTATCAGGCTGAGGTAGTTCATACCTACTCCTAGTTTATTAAAGGTTGTTAAGTTTTTGCTATTGTTGATTTAATGAATGTGTACTGATTTTTCATATGCTCTATAACAGTTGAGATGATCATGTTGTGTATGCCTTTCATTCAATTATTAGAGTGTTTTAAATTAATTCATTTTTACATATGAAACCAACTTTATATTAGTTGGGTAAGTATCCTTTATGCTTAATGTATCTTATTTTTACACATTGCTAGATTCAGTTTTCTAACTATTGATAAATGTTTTTGAACATACATTTACACTCTAAGTTTGTAGCAAATATTTGTTAAGGAAGGCAAAAGAAAAAATGAATGATACTATATTAAGGAATTGGAAAACAAAATATCAGAGAAAGTATGGACTCATGAATATGAATTATTAGTTCCATCTCTTCAGATGAAAGGCAGCATTCAAACCTCATTTTACTTCCAAGTATACAATAAACATTTGATACCTTCTACACTACATTTGCTACCAGATAAAGCCATTCTTAAGCAGAGTAATTACCCTCTGAGGAAACAATATTTGAATTCTATAAGAAATCCTTTTCTAGGTTAATCATACCATTTTTTTCAATTTACATATTTTTACAGGCAACAATTATGGCTTCCTCTTTACTAAAATCTCTATTCATACTGGATTTAATCTATAGCAGAAAAGTAAACACATAATTAAAAGAACTGTTTAATTTTATTTCTGTTTGAATGGTCTTTGAAAGTCATTCAGCAATTTGTTCCATGTGAGAGTCAAAAATAGGTGGTAAAGTTAGGGATGGGGAAAGTATGACAAGGATTGTGGAATTGGTGTAGAGGTGAAGCTTTCCTCCACAAAATACTGATCCACTACAGAACAAAATGGTGATTAAACTGAAGAATCCTGGAAGACACTAACTTGATCACAGTCCCCACAATCAGAGGTGTCTCAGTTGGACACTAAGCACCTCCTCATGTTGTAGTGCAGAAGAAAGTGTAAAATATCTTGTGTCCTTTCTGCCAGATATGAATAGCATGGAGAGCATAGGGAAATACTAGGTGGATGAGGATTGAGTTGCTGCTTATAAAATGAAAGACTTATTGAAAGGCAAGGGAAAACTATGGAACCATTCAACATAAGGCATATCATGACATATTCAATATGTTATTGTGACTTGGAATCTGAATCAGAAATGAAAAGTCTTACTGTTTTTAATGTTGGAAACATTTACTGTGTCTGTCTATATCAAACAGTAATGTTGAGAATTGAACCAATGTTGACTTTCTGATTTGGGTAACTATATCATGATCATGTAAACCTCAGTCTTCCAGAATGCTGTGATTACAGGCACGTATCACCACCAAAACTGTATCTAAGTGACCATTGTGCAGCTAGAGGTGATAGGCTTGTATTGTCATGCACATCTGAAGAGGGGATTAAAACACTGATCAAAGGTTAAGTGTACTATTACTTTTTCTTTAGCTTTACTTTTTTATTAGTACATAGCAATCACACATATTGATCACATTCATCTGCATAATTTGGATAAATGCAAATGTTTTCAGCTGCTTTTCCTTTTACTTATACACTTGATATTCATTCAAAAATGAAAAAGTTAAAAGTGGTTAAGAGTATATTGAGCATCTGCTGCAGCCCACAGAAGAATGAAAGTATGTCAGAAGGAGACTATCTTGCTGCAGATGCATTTCCTCATTGGGAGCCTTCCTGTCCCTCATTCAGTGATGACTCTGTCACTTGTAGAGGGCTACACTCCAGGTTCTGGAGGGATGACTTTGCTTTGCTGAAGTGGATCAAGCCTATGATCCATTCCTTCCTACTGCATTTGTTTTGTAAGAATGTTAATTAACTAGATCAAGGTTGATCTGCCTTGAAAAGTGGCAGCACAGAAAATATCCATCTTGTTGAAAGGTCCTCTACACACAATTCACACCAAAAACCCACTACACCTTCTAGCTTTGTATTCCTGTTTGCATGCAAATATCTCACCTGAACAGTACAAAACATATACAGCTAGTAGTTTCCTGACTTAATGAAACCCATCTTTTGTAGATTTTTTATCTTCTGTTTGAGCAGTATTTTCTCTAAATTCCAGTGTATGACTGTGTATGTACATGAATAGATAGATAGAGACAGAGATATAATTGTAGATAGAGATAATATAGATTTATGTGTTTCATACATAAATGGAATATATGCATGTATATATATATGACATATATATTTCAGTTGCATGTAAACACACACTCACACATTCTCTTCGGATTTAAGCAACAAAAAATCCAGAAGCTCTGTAAAAGTGGTTGTGATACAAGAATTCTGTAGGTTGTCTTCCTAAATGGTTGAGTTGTTGCTAGGGTTTACAGCTTTTATTTCTCCACAGATTTATGTGTTGGGGGCTTTGGCCCCAATTCACAGTATGCAGAGCTGATAAGCTTCTGGAAGGTAATTGGGTAATTAAAGTACTATTCTTATCAATTGATCAACCCACTGATATACTCAAAGCTAAACAGATTATTAGGAGATGGAGTCCAATTGAATAGAATGGGTCACAGGTGAACATGGGGACTATCTCTTTTTTCCATCCACTTCCTATTGGGCTCTCACCCTGTCTGCTTCATGGCTGCCATGAGCTCAGTAGATTACCTCTTCAGTACTATTGCTCCATGCTGATTCTGCTTTGCCATAGCCTGAAGCCTAAAGCCAACTAGCCATGGACTGAATGCTCTGAAGCCAGTACCCAAAACAAAACTCTCTTCAAAATGATTTTTTCATGCACTTTTCAAAGCACTAGAAGGTCAACCTACATGGGTTTAATCTAGAAAAGGGTTTTCTCTGTTTGTGTCTTATGGAACGTACTGAAACCATACTAGGTGATACTAGAGCTACATCAACAAGCCTGAGAAGGCCAGGATGACATATCTTTGCTCAAGCAGAGTCTACGAACTGCCCAAAGGACAAGACAGAATACAACAAAATACTTTCTTCTACACCACTGCAAGACAGACACGCTGTGACATAGAAAGGAAGAAGCAAACTTAGAGAACAAACTAGTTGTTCAGTGTTGCATAAAAATGAGCACAGAAGTGCTGCCACAGTGCTGTACAAATTTGGGATCAGGGTCAGGAAAGGAAAAGAGAAGGTTGTTGAATGTGGAAAGGAGCAGTCAAAGAAAAGCAAGCTGTTCAAATATTTTGGGTAGGTTGGCCCTCAATAGTGGAAAATTGGAAGGAAAAAAACACTAGTAACACTCCACTTTTCCTAACTAAAGCATTTTAAAATAAATGGGAATAAATTAGGGTTCTTTCTTCCAAGTGGCACAGTAGAAGCACACACCTAAGAGCAGAGAACTCTCAAGGATTTCAGACTTAAAATAAAGTTAGTTTTAAACTGAATTTCAGCCTTTACTCCTTATGTTGCCTTCATTCTTATCTCTTGCCTTCCTTCTTTGTTTTTCCTTTTCCCTCCACCAGCTATCTGTACTGACTATCTGAAAACGATTCTGACATTATGCCTTATAAGGGAACAAGAAGAAGGAGACAAGGATGTGAAATTCAAACAAAGGAACATGAATACTTTCTGGAAAAGCAAAAGAAATCACACATTATCCTAATTCCATTACACATATAACAGAAATTATGCTACGCATATGACCAATAGGGTCATAGGCTAGTATGTGATTTTTCCATTTGCTCATTCACTTTCCTCTTCATAAATTTAGAGAAAATATGACCTGATACACTGCTATGAATATTATAATACCCAAATGTGTAAATACAACAGAGATATTTCAAGTGGAAATGAACCTCAGAAGAAGTAATGAGATACTACAAACATCAGATTATACATTCCTGGATAAATAACATCTGTCAAGCAAATATTGTGTAATATTGATGGGCAGTGGACTGAATTACAGTTCATGTGTTCATGTGACTTTAACTCTTCCTATAACTGTGACATTTGAACCTAGGCTTCTGTTTTATCATGCCTATAATGGCCATATATTGTGTTTCCATTGTCACCAAAAGAACATTGCCTGGAAAAATTGCTCTCAGGAAAATTAAAGACATAAAGTAAAGAATTGACTTGAAATGACTGTCTGGAGCTAAGCCCAATCAAAGCCAGTCTTGATTGGACAGCCCCATTTGATTCCATTTGCTGGCTGGATAAAACAGGGTCATCTTATCCAACCGGGAAGCACAAAGATGAATGCTCATCTTAAACCATTAAGCATTAAGTGGGTTACTTACAAAGCCATATTGTGGATTCAGAGAACTTAACTAGCTTTCATTGCTGCTTTTATGACATGACTAAAATCTCCTTGAAATTGACAAGTAATTTAATGGTTTAGAAAAATGTTATTTGAAGAAATTTTCTTGTACTAAAATAAAAGACACGTGACTTTAGATTCTTGGTGTTGATTGTTTGTTTGCTTATTAATAAATTCAATCAAGAATCAGAACCTATTCACCCTGGAAATAAACTTATGCCTCAAATTATGACATGTAATCCACTCTCCCACTAGGCTGCCCAAGCCCTTAAATATTCCTCATATTTTGCGCACTCATCCTAAATATTTAAATTGGTAAAAGAAACTCAGTAAGAATAGTAAAATAAATTGTTTTGATATATATATATATATATTCATCTATTTATCTACTCATCTTCTAAGAGGAATTGAAAATTAGTATTCATACTAAAAGATTGGTTTCAGCTGGACCACAGTAACCAAACAGAAAGTAGAGATGAGTACAGGGAAAAAGAAGTTTAGGCACATGAATAAAATGTTGTCTTTGCATGTGAGAAGATAAAATTGTATATTTCTCATACTTATTTATGTTTTGATGTTATTATATAATTTCATTAATTTCTCATCTATTATCACTTGACAAAGAAGATAAAACATTTCTATCATTTTGTATTTAACCTAAGGTATATGTACCAATTCATGTCAAAATACATATTACTAGTCTTAATGAAGGTAAAATTCTTACTTTCTTTTTGAAATTTTAGTTTTGTGTCAAAAAATTTATCTCATGTATGATTTTTAATCAAAATAAATGTTTCATTGCTTTTTTGGTCTTATGCTTTGTTTTTTATTTATATTTTTATCTGCAAATACACTACACAGAATAATAAAATAAACACCTATACACCCCACTCTCAGTCCAAGAAACATTTGGTTTATAGTCACTCTGTTATGATTTAGACTCTCATCCATTCTTTTCACTTCACATAAAATTCTGAATAAAATTCCAGATATTAATCAAAATGATTTTAATAAAAGGTATTTTATAATGTCCTTGAAAATTGACCTTTCATGTTTTTTGAGAAAGAGAAAGCAGGCAAAAAAGTAATTATTTACCTATTTACCTAAAATACATTGTATAATTTTAAAACTGGAATGGCAACATTTTAGGTAGATGAAATGATTCCCAAAGGATGCGGCATATGTGCATCATTATAGTACAGAATAAACATCTTTTATTTTCATTACACTACGGCAACATTGAAAAAATTAGAAACTCTGATTCAAATAATTTTAGAAGAATACAGGCTAGTGTACACATAGATGAAACCCTGAATCGTGGGTAGAAAAAATATGAGAATATGCACTACATTTTATTTTTAAAGTGACTACAGGAAGATATTTCATTGATTCTCCAGAACTAAGTAACAGTTAATTGGTTAATTTCTGCTAATCCAATTTGATAATTAAATGGAGTAAGATATAGAAACCATAGAATTTTTGTTTCATAAATAGAAATTATCTAAAATTCCTTCTTAGTTCCTTTCAATCTGTCTTATTTTCCTCTGAATAACTTTCTTGAGATATAATTCTGACATCACAATAAATGAAATTATTATATTACGTTGTCATTTGTTTCTAGTTGTCTTTTATGATATTTTAAAATTTCATTCATATTTTAGTGTGTATTAAAGTAATTCATTAAATATGACTATATTGCACTGACACATCATATTTTATGTACTCATTCAAAAAATTGATGATCATTTGAATTGTTTCACCTTTTAGTTATTAAAACTTTTCATTTACAAATTATGGTGTGAATATAGGTTTTCACTTGAAACAAGTAGATATGAACTCTCTTTTTCCATCTCGAAATACTTCCTTTTTTTCTTCTTCAACCTTGCATTTCCATACAGTGTTTTAAATTTATTTAGCATGGATTGAGAAACAGGGTCATACAGTAACTCTGTATTTAAAATTTTGAGACACCTCAAACTACATTTCAAAATAGTTTTAGTATTTTATACTTTTTTGTGTGTTCCAAATTCCCCAAATCTTCATCAACATTGTTATTTTGATTGCCATTTTCATTAGTGAGTTAACACGAAACAGTGTCTCATTCATTTCCTTAAAGAAAAATAGTATTGGGCATCTTTTCATGTACCTATTCACATTTAATGTATCTTTTTAAATAGATGTCTATTTAAAAACTACTACTAATTTTCAACACAGAATTGCTTTTCAATGCCTATGTATTGTAATCTGAGCAACTACTTATAACAATAAGCAATATATTAACTATTCACTGTTAATCTATTATCTTTTCAAATTCATTATCATTGTTTTTATTATTTTTTCTCACTAAAATAGAAAAAAAAAGAATTGCTTTTCATTAATGGAATAAAGAACTAGTTTACACATTTTATGTAAAATATATTTAGCTCTAACTCTTAGGTTTATGACACATTTTGAGTTAATTTTTCGTGTCAAATGGTAATGGTCCAGGTTCATTCTTTTGCATGTAGACACTCAGTTTTTCCAGCATCTTTCATGAAGCAAATGACTCCATTATTTGTATTTTTTTCTGAAATACTTGTTGAAATTAAATTGACCAAAAATATAATGTGCAGTCTGTGTTTTTTCCATTGGTTTATATAACTATGCTTTTGTCAATACCACACTGCATTGTTTATAGTTGGTTTTTAAAATTTGAAGCACGGAAGTACAGATCTTTCTATTTCTTAAACTTTTTAGTTTTTCTTCTGGCTTTTATTTCTTGCATTTCCATGTAACTTAAAACTCATTTAACAAATTATGCAAGAAACAGGTAACATTAGGTAACAGTTACTTTGTGTCAATACACGAATTTGAGAGCAATGCCATTTTAACAATAATCTTTATTAATCCATAAACATGGGATGTTGTTCCAATTATTTACCTCTTGTTTAATTTTTGTAAGCTAGCATTTGTCATTGTCTGTGTGCATGTCTATTGTTAAATATTTTCCCATGCATTATGTTGTATTTATGCAACTTTAAATGCAATTGTTTATGGAAATTCATTTTCAGACTACTGTTAGTTTATAGAAATACAATGGTTTTTACATAATGTCTACATTTCACAACCCTGTTGAAATTTTAAATATTTCAAATAGTTTTACTTGTGTAGGACTTATTTGATTTTTTCTATAAGTAAGATCATGCTGTCTATAAGTAGGTATCATTTTAGTTCTTCCTTCTCAATTCAGGATTTTTAAATTCTTGCCTAACTGCTCTCACTGCACATTGTGGTAAAATGTTAACTAGAAGTACCAGGTGTGATTCTTTTTTATTTTTTTTAACTCCTGATTTTGTCTTGAAAGCTTTCAGGCATTTATTTTTAAGTATGTTAACTAAAGATATTACCTAAAGGCTTCAGGAAGTTCTATTTCCGATTTCCTGATATTTTAAAATCTTGCGTATTAGGTTTTATTAAATGTTTTTCTGCAATTATTGATGTATTGGTGTGTTCTGTTTTCTCTTTATTTTATTAATATTGATTTAGTTTTGTATGTTTCATGTTCCTAGAAAAACCTCATGTGAATACAATGTATAATTCTTTCAATACATTGGCGGATCTTGTTTCTTAAAATTTACCTAATGGTTTTTGCATCTGTCTGCAATTTTCCTTTTTTCTGATGTCTTTATCTGATTTTCATATCAGAGTAATATTTTTCTCCTAGAATGTACTAGAAACTGTGTCTTCTTCTTGTATACTTTAAAATAGTTCGGTGCTAATTCTTTAAATATCTGGTAGAATTCACAAAGAAATCATCTGGCCTTGGGCCTTTCCTTGCAAAATACTGTTGCTGTTTACTAATGCAATCTCTTTGTTCTTGCAGACATTAAATTCTCAACAGATCTGTTCAGGAATATCCATATTTTCTATTTCTTCTTGAGTCAGTTTCAGAATTTGTATTGTTCTATGGGTTTGGCTTTTTCATCTAGATTATCTGATTTATTGATATATAATATTTAAAGAATTGCCTGATAATTCTGTAAGAACAGTAGTAATCTTTCTTTAATTTCTGATTTTAGTAATATGACGCAATTACCCTACTTACAATGGCCACCATTCATTTTATCTTTAATTTAGCTACCAAGTGGCTTTTCGGGATAGGTCACACAGTGAACAAATGCTATGCTTGATCAGTGAGATATTCACCTTTTAATGTTGGACATATATGTGGCTCATAAGCTGCTTTCATGTTTCAGGGAGTTTGCCTGTTTGCTTTTTACCACAGTTCCTGAGTAGTTTATGTTGGGCATTCCCTCTTCAGTTCCTTCTGAGGGTCAGCATCCTAGGGTGTACATACACATGAACTCATAGAACGTCAGGAAATCATGTAACTTTACTTTTGAATCTAGTCTTCTAGGACATGATATTGACTCACAGCAGCTCACTGTTCATCCAGTTTTTGGACAGAAGCTGCTTTTAAGTCTTTGTGCTATGGAATCTTCTATCCAGTTCTGCTGGGTTTGTGTTCAGTTGGTTAAAACCATTATTTCTGGGGTCCATGTCCCTAACCCTAACCCTATGCATAAGTGTTTGCAGCCTAGACATCTATACAACCATTCCAATCACCTTTCATGGTTCACACCATGAAACTGGTGTTTTTCCTTCCATTTTGCTTCTGTCATGGAGGTACTAGTCTCTTTTATACTCTGCCAAAATCTTCATATTTATACTACTAATTCCTTTATACATGGATTCCAGTACTTTTTAAAAATAAAGTCATTCATCTCAAGCTGAATTTTTAAGGTCTTTAATCTAAGAAATGTGTTTCACCCTGGGTAAAATCCTTGGGCTTTTGCTTTGAACTAAGGGAACCCTTTGTTCAGAGAGGAACACTTAGGTGCTAGGATGCTTGGCTCTTCCAAATAGAACCTCAACCCTAAGAGTTAGCCAGGGTGTGGGTTATCAGATACTCAATGCTATTGATCTGCTGCCCATAAAATAATTTCCACATTTCCATTGGGAGATTATGAGAGTGGGCAACATTCTGCAGCATCTAGTTTAAAACTGCAATCCCAGAGATGAATTTAGAAGAAAAAGAACAATGCGACTCGATGGTGCATAACTCGAGTGGAGCTTCTGAACTTAGACCTGTGGAGGAGACAAATTAGAGCACATGTTGTTTCACTTTTTACCATGATTTAATGTGTTTTCTCAAATGAACATGTCTCCATTTGGACAAATTGAATTTCAAACAATGGTTTTAAATGATCTTCACCATTTCATGTGTTACAATGTGCTCCAATTGTTCCAGAGAGGTCTCATTAGGTGAATATCTGTACAAATAATGAAAAGCAACCATGTTGATGAATAGTCTCATAGTGGTCATTTCAGTGTCTCTTTTTCTGTCCTCAGTATACCCCCTCACACACACCAGCACACTAGGTCACTGCAGGTGGCCATCGACACTCTCCCCAGAGCCCACCTTGGAAAGCTGAAGGTTTGCCACACATGTATTCTTTCCTGCTGCCTGAGTTCATCACTTCTGATGAAGATCAGTAACGCCTTCCTCTGAGATTAGCTGTTTCAACCAATCCAACCATCACTAGCTGGACTACAGAGCTTCCACCATTTTCGTGATTATCCTTTGTTTCAAGAATAGCCAAAGAAACCAGCACATTAAATAGTTCAGCAGTGGAAGCAATTCTTACAATTCTGCTACTTTTCCAAATGATCTACCCTGAAAAATAAGCTGCCTTACTGGATGGCTTCAAGGTCCTTTATACACTGGTTTCCCTCCCAAGCATAAGCTTCCACTGTACTTCAAACTGCTCACCAAAAAATAAACCTTTCACATACTTTTCTTTCCCTATCTTTCAGCTATTTAGAAGGGTAATGGCATATTTTCCTTTCTTATATCCTTATGTACTCACTCCCTCTGTGTTTCCTCCCAGGTGCATGTCTGTCTGCCTCTACTCATTTCAGCAGCCTCTTCAATGCGTGTTCCTATCAATTTTAACAGTTGAAAATATTTAGTATATTTACTATCTTTGATTTTGTACTGTGATAAAAAAATCTGTTTAAGAATTTCTTTCCGTCAGACTTTAACATCCCCAAAACGTAATCATATTTATGGGTTTCTTGTGTTTATTTCACAGTTAGCAGGATATACATGAAGATGATTCTGTAATATCACTATACTGCCTAGATAGAATACATTGGAGGAAAGAATAAAAAATTGTGATTTGCATTTCTCAGAGGTAGTTTTGTTTGTAATCTTTAGAAATATCCATTGAATAAAGGAAAAGAGATGTACAGTTTGTAAACTCAGCAGAACTCAGAAAACCTCAATTGAAACTCAAATTAACAAGCATAAAAGGATGACTTGTACTTGTACTTGCATCTAATAGTCTTACTTTGAGAAGTTACTTTCTATCTTTTGCTTATAACTATATAGTTACAAAAAATCAGATGTAAAGTTTCTAAAGGCCCCCTCTGTATTAAAATTGGCTCCTTGTGTGCTTTATAAAGTCACCAACTATGGTTGGCCATAATTGACATGTGGAAGTCAGAATCTGGCTTGATAGACAGTGGAATGGCTGTCATCACCAAGTTCCATTGCTGTGGCTAAGTGCCTTCAGGAACATTCTGTATTCAGGGACTTCCATTATAGCTTCCAAGTCATCATCTCCCACCTTACTGCAAGCAGGGTCTCACTTAAGACTTTGAAAATAAGGAACTCCTTCTTTGCTGAATAGATAAGCTTGTATTCCATGGTTCAAAATTTCTGGAAAATTAAAAATAGCTGAGGTCTGACATATTCTGTACTTTTCAAAGAGAGTGTATTGAATACATATAAAACTTTTAGCACATGAAAATTTTCTTATCTTTTCCCAACCACCCCCTAATTCTACCACACACAGCTCTTTCATAGTCAAGACTGCTATAATCCAGCTGGAAATTAGAAGTAGAGAAGGTGGGGAGAAAAACTGAAGCCAAAAGCAACACTGAAACTAATAAGGAATCTCAATTTGTCAAGTCAGTGGAACCATTTGCCAAACAATGTTTTAAATGATTTAAAAAGCCCAGTGTGTATCATAGACCAGTTCCTGAGTTATGTTAACCTCCATGCTGACAATTTATGTGGATTTTCACATACTAATTTACAAACTAACTAAAGAGAACTAAATAATACATTCATCTTTTCATTCTTTACAAGCAAATCACAGAATTTTCTCCCTAATAACACACATGACTTGTTAACTATGTCAAGCCAAAACGTATCTACTATGTTAGACTCCTTATCAGGTTACACTGAAAATGTTCTCCTTATAACACCCAATAAACAGTCTCATATGAGCACCATAAGCCTTTGTTATATTACCTTACTGAAAAAGAGCCGAGGAGCTCTGTGGAAGGTTTTTCAGTCCCAAGCTATTTGCTCACAGTTCAGTTAGAGGATGAACAAGGGTTTTTGGGGAGGGGGATTACTGAGTTCAACAATGCTATGTGCCCAGGAGACCTATAGTGCTTTATGCTGGTTTGAACTACAAGGTGAGAGAGCAAAAGTTACAACTGGCAGCCACATCAGGCAGGTGGTGAGTGAGTTGTGTATGGCTCTTTACACGCTATGTTAGGGAATTGTTATAATGTGTCAGGGGCTTTATTAGGTGCAATTGTAAGGGTTTAGAGGCACATTCTTTAAAGAGACCTGTATTTTGATTCATCCTGCACTTACTGAGAAGCAGAATTACCATCACTCAGTTTCAGAATGAGGCCTGTGAACAATGAAGGTAGGCTTAAGCCTGCAGAGGCTGAATTACCCAACAACGAGATCGTTTAGCC
This sequence comes from Dasyprocta punctata, assembly GCA_004363535.1. NCBI lineage: Eukaryota > Metazoa > Chordata > Mammalia > Rodentia > Dasyproctidae > Dasyprocta > Dasyprocta punctata. The sequence goes on along the minus strand of RJWM01002531.1, from coordinate 11,387 downwards.
CAATTTGGCATTATCTCTGCTGATAGGAGTGAAGAGAAGAGATACTGGCAAATTTTGTGTTCAGATAATATAATTTTAGATATAGATTGTTGTCCTCAAAATTTTCAATATGTTAGATATTCAACAAATGTCTTCAAGCACCAACAATCTGTCAGGCATTTCAGTTGCTTGGAATTAGTCAAGATTTATTTAATAAGCACATGCAATCTTTTTGGGACCTATCAGTGAGAGAGAGCGTTATTTCAGTATTTTAAAAGTATGAATTCTCACCAATGCTACGGCACCAATATAATGTTTCCTGTTTCACAAATCAGGAAATTGGTACATAAAGAATTAGATCAATACAGTTTTCATCACACACAACTAACATGTGACTGCAAACAGAGTTTGCTTCTGAAATGTGCACATTCGATATGGTAATAAATCATATATGAGATATATACATGATATTATAGTAAATAGTATTTATTGTCTTTTATATTTGATGATATAAAGACCATTCAAAATACATTATATATGATATACAGTACACTATATTTATGTTATTGTGCATGTGCAAAGCACAGAAATACACAACGAAAAAAACTTACATGTACACATGAATATATCTGTGTGTGTATGCACATCTGTGTATGTGTTTGTGTTCGTATACAGACACACAGAGAGAGAATCAGTTCATTTATAGAGACAAAATAATGACATTTGGGAATATGAAAGAGACACAGGTATTGAAAGGGATAATGTGATGGACACATTACAGATAAGAAAAGAAAACTTCAAATGGTGGGGAAAGTAAACAGTGAGACAATAAAGAAAAGAAATGCCTCAGGCTAGAAAAGAATGTGACAAGCTACAACATGTTATTGAGTTTTTCCAGCCTCTGCGAAGCGCATGAAGCCCATGAAAATTTTCTCAAGACTATCAACCACTCAATAAAGTGACTTACTTGATTAACTTTTTTTATTTTCTAGCTTTAGACTTAAGTGTCTCAGCGGTATCCAGTCAGTAGTATCGTCAAGGACAAAAATTGATTGATGTATTCAGCTCTTCTGTAAGTATCATTAAAGGGAATTCTAAAATAAATACAGGTCTTTGCTGTTTATATTCTAAGATAATTATATTTAAACAAAGAAAATTACAAATGCCAACAAATTTGAGGTGATATTGAGTAGGTATTCAGAATAAGACATGAAATATACGGTAACTAAATCAAATGTTAGGAACCCATAAAACATATGACTAGAATGAAAAGTACTGGAAAACATAGGAGACTAGAAGGGTGTACTATAAACAGGAAAATAATGATCACAGCCATGCACATGGACTACACTAACCAGGACAAGAGAAGGTCCAAAAGGATGTACTACTTTTGTGTATATAGAGTCTCCTGCTATATCCAGTAGTAGAGACCTCACTGGAATTGCTCTAGCTAGCAATTTATCTCTTCAGGCCTTAAATAGGAAGTTCTCTCCAAGAAATACACTCAGAAATCACTACTATGCATTCTGGAGTTACAGGAAAAAAAGAAATTTCCTTTTAAAATCTCTATAAATAGGCATCAGAGTGTTTGTAACTGTGAAATCAGTGCAGCAAACTTTCAATTTCCTGATTCTTTTTTCTACTTTCCTGTCATTCTCTAGTCTAGATTGCTCACATTCTACCAAGCATTCATTTGTTCCATGTCCTCCTGATTTCTAAATTCACCTTCTCACCACAACCAACATTTTAATGTTATGAACTACACTCACATAAAAACTCAGTTATAATGCTGTAAGAATTTCAGTCATAATTCAAACTGGCATTTTCTTCAAACTCTTCCTTTAGTTTACTAAAGGAGTTAATAGTGATTTAGTGCAGAACTATAAATTGATTATAAACACTTATATTTTGAGAATTCAACTGCCTTTTTCCAAGAGTGAAGTATTGAGGACAGACGCACTTGGGTGGAGTTAATTAAAAACTACTTATTGGGACTCATTACCAAGAATCAGGAACTCTTGGATAAGGGTGTGTTTGTACTGTATATGTTATGGATTATGATTGTGACAAAAGAGACTTGTTGTTCATTACATTAAGATAAAGAGGCTGCCTTGTTCGAAACTACTTACAAAATATTTGTGTCTGTTTTGGCCCAGAGTAGTAGCACAACAAAAGTTTGATAGGTTAATCTGTGTATGATGTAGAGTTAGCAAAAAATTAAAACAACACCTATGTGGGCTTGTTTTGACCAGATAATAGTACTTGACATTTATATGTACTAGTTTTGGTTATGTCTAATTGCTATGTAGATGATAAAGGTGAACAAACTTGTTATGCAATGCAACATTCTCCAAGAGTTTGTAAGTGCAACAGTAAGCTATAAAAATGTGTTCAGTCTTTCTAGTATGGGAGTCTATAGACTGTTCTTGAAAAGTGAGGTGGGCAAAAGATTGTAGTGTCAATAAAGATTTAATGAAGGCAAGTTTGTGGCACAGAGAGTCCTTAAGGGTTGATTGTTTTGAAACTGTCAGTAATAGAACAATATTATTTGAAAAGGAAGAAAGTCACTAAACAAATTCACCTACTCATATTTTGTTTAAGATTAGTTTAGGGGACTGTCCCTCATATTTTGGCCAATACTTACTATCAATGTATTCCTATAAATTTCCAAAGCTTAGTTTTACTAGCATTTAAATGTTGTCCTTTTTCTAGTAAAACATCGTGGAATTTTAGCAAATTCACATCTTCTCAAAATATGCAATATTTTTTATTCTGGTTTAATTCCACAGAGAACTGATTTTAATTTTCCTTTCAAGGCAGTTATCAACTGCTATCACTGCCCTGATGTAATAGAATGAAGAAATTTGCCAAGGGTAAGAAGAGTGAATTGTCCAAGTATAAACATTGCAGAGTTTCTGTTACTGAGAAGCCTGAAGCATAAACAGTTGAATGAGTAAAGTAAAGGTTGAATAACAGGAAAAGAGACAGATCTTTGCATATGAGAATGATATTTAGAAATGTATACAAGTGGGTATGAGAGAAAGAAAAGTGGAAATAAAAAGAATTAAGATAGATAACCTCTTTAATAAATGGTGCTGGAAAAACTGGCTCTCTACATGCCAAAGACTAAACTATGCACTAAACTAAGTCAAAATGGATCAAAGATCTAAATATTAAAAAAGAAACACTAAATCCACTGGAAGAGAAAATAGGTAGGAATCTTAAAGACATAGGGAAAGGCAGAGAGTTCATGAAAAAAAATGCATAGGAAATACATCAAAGAATCAACAACTGGAATTTTATCTTATTAAAATGCTGTTGCACAGCAGAAGAAATCAACAACAGAATGAAAAGACAACCCGAACAGTGGGAAATATATTAGCCAGCTGGCTCCCAGACAAAGGACTTCTATCTAGAACATATTAAGAATTAAAAAAAAATCAGACCCCTCAAATTCGAAGACCTATCCCAAAAATGAGCATCTGAGATGAATATGCACTTCTCAGAGGAAGAAATACAAATGGCAAATAAATATATGAAAAAAATTTTCAACATCATTGATCATTGACTATCATTGATCAAATTAAAACAGTGCCATGATTCCATCTCACCTCAGCAAGAATGGCTATCTTCGAAAAATCAACCAATGATAAATGCTGGTGGGACTGTGGGAAAAAGGAACACTTCATTGTTGGTGGGAGTGCAGACTGGTACATCCACTGTGTAAGTCAGTATGGAGATTCTTCAGTGAACTAGGATTGTGGGTCTCATTCATTCCAGCTATTCCCCTTCTGGGCATTTTCCCTGAAGAGTTGAAAACATCATACCCCATTGATATATGTGCACCCATATTTATAGCAGCACAATTTATAGTAACTAAATCTTGGAAACAGTCAAATGCCCATCAACTGAGGAATGGATTTAAAAAGTGTGGAATTTTAATACAATGGAGTATAATTCAGCCATGAAGAAGGATAAACTTGAGACTTTTATTGGTAAATGAATGCAAGTTGAGACCACACTCATAAGTAAAGTAAATCAGACTCGTGTAAACACTGTATTATCTCCCTGGTGTGAGAAGATAAAAGAGTAAATAAGGTCTAAAATGTACAATAAATTTTGTGAAATGGGAAGAAATTATTCAAAAGGAAAAAGGAACTAGGATAGGTGTAAGGGGGAAGGATAGCAGGGAAAAGGGAAAAATGCAAGTCAGTATACTATTAGTGTCTCTTAGTTCATTAAAGAGGAAGGTTTGTGATAATACTGATTGGAGAAAATTTTATGCTTATGTCTTGTACTCTGAGCAACTACTTCAAAGTTAACAACATGTAACATATCAACTATTGTCATTCTCCCATTGTTTTATTACCAGCTTGCCATAAAATAAAAAAAATCAAAAATAGTTAAAACTAAAAAAAAGAATTAAGATATGTTTTGCACATGGACCAGTTCCCCACCATGAAGATAACCACTAAGCATTGCAACAATGTATTAAAACAATTACAAAAGGATGAATTACAAAATAGGTTTTATGTGTCAAGTGTTCTATTTTGCACACATACAAAATCTTTTATCATAATACAATGATTTATCATTTCATACTTTATAGTTTTTATATATCCAAATACTTATGTTTATTATAATGAACCCTATGAAACTGATGACAGTGCACTTTTTAACCTATAAAAATGGTAGTTCGCATGCTTTACACACTCACATATACACACAGAGTAATAGAAACACTCATTTTATTCTATTCTATTCTAACATATTCTCATCACAAATAGTACAACCAGATGGATCTATTCAACTCAAATTAATGGTAAAGAAAAACAGACTCTTAAAAATTACATTAGTTTTTTTGCTGACAGGACTATTTTGAAAATGACATTTCCTCTGAACTTGCATGAGAACTAGTGCCAATAAGCTATTCCTGACTGGTTACATGTTTTTCTATGTTTTTTAAAATTTTACTTTCTGTGTCATTACTAAGTGACTCAGAAATACCACTAATGGTGCATTAAATTCACTCACAAATTCCGTAAGAAATTTAGTTATTATTCCATAAGAATAATAGTTCAAAGATTTGTGACAGATTTTCAAGATAAAAACCATTTAGAGTTATTAACTAAAGCCAAAAACTTTTGGAGCAATTTTAGAAGCCTTTTAGTCACACCTACCAATTACATCGTGAGGAAGGGAAAGTGACAAACAGACTCAGATCCTGGAGGAAGGCACTGTTTCTCAGACGTCAATGTGCCGATGATGACTTTGGAAGGAAAAGTTTTAGAGAAGAGCTTTGTTAACAAAACGCCACCCAGGATTTCTGGGGCCTAGTGGGGCCTTTTCAGTTTTAAAAGAAGAAAAGATTGTAAGACCATTTTTGTTCTCCAAGTTCATCATTTATATTAAAATATCCTTTCAAATTGATTTTACCTCATCTGATCATATTCCTGAGCACATTTTTCCTGAGGAATACTTTGTGTAAATCTGACACATGTGTTGTTAAGTGGAATCAGCAAGAAAGGGTCTGTGAACACATTACTTTCAAGACTGATATTGCCCCTTGCATTATGTCCAGTATGTTGTACAACCTAGGAAAATAAATAGTGAAAAACATCTCACCAAAGGAACAGACAAAAAAAATTCCTGTATTCTAATAACTGTGCAGAATGAATGATGGTTTTTAAGTTTTAATTTTTTGGGGTTATATGTGTTTATCAACATTTTTTCCACTATATTTATTGACAAATTTCTGAGATTTGTCTGTGTACATAAATTGTAAACTGTATTGATAAGAGTCACTGGGTCTACTTGTATTCCTACTCTGCATTCTTTTATCTAACCAATAACACACTTAAAAAGACAGACTTTGTAGTGTAGCATCCAGACAGAAGCTTGAAAATCTGCACAGTCAACAGTGTAACTGAATTTCATGTTTCAGCCCTTTATACCTCATTACATAAATATCTGTCGTATTCCTTTCATGCTTTAGCATATTCTTCAGCTAATTTATCAGTCCTGACTAAACCATGGCTCCCTCTATTTTGTAGCTGCACCTATAGTTGAACCAACATTTTATTATGAAATTATATCTGCAAATCCCAAGTGGGTCTTCAATGATATCAATTCAAAATTCAGAATTCTCTGATCAAATATTTCTGCAGTCCATTGACCTACTTGTTTTATGTTTTCTCCTATCTGCTCTTCATAAACCTTCAATAAGTTATTTCACTGAGAGAGAACCGAAGCATCAGAATAGGACTGCAAGTAGAAGAATCAGAAAAGAATATTTCCTATCCCCAACACTTATTAGCCTATAATTATTAGCCTTCATTCTGTTTTCTGGTGGTCTATTTTGTTTTACTGTCACAGAGACTAAATATTCTTATTCCTATTAAAAAAAAACATTCTGTATGTGGGATGCCTAATCAATTTTCTTCGATTTTTTTTTGAGACAGGGTCTCAATATGCAGTTCAAGCCCAGGCTGGCCTCAAACTCACAGCAATCCACCTGCCTCAGTCTCCTGAGTGCTGGAATTAGAGGCGTACACCAGCATGCCTTGCTTAGATTTCTTTCTTTTCTAGAGTCAGTGACTAACAGGATTACCTTTCTCTACTGCATTTTAAATTGTGCCCCTGTTAATGGTGGTATCTCTCAAACCTAAAATATCTTTACATTTTAAAATTTGTATTAACACATATTAATTATGTTTACTATCAGAGTTTAATGTGATATTTCCATAGAAGTTTATACCATGCACTGATTAAATCCAACCTCCTGCTTTCCACTTCTCCCACACCCTTCCCAATCTCTAATAATCACTATTCATTATTTTCAAGTTGAAATTTTTTGGGTTCCTCATATTTTGGAGAACATGTGGTAACTGTCTTTCTGTGTCTGGCTTATTTTAATACCTTTAAAAACATAAAAATGTTCCATTGTCTCTGTCTTCTGAAATGATCCCTTAACTATTTTCTGTTTTTCAGAGAAAAAGTTACTAAAGAAAAACTACCAAATCTTAGATTTTTTTTCTTTCTGCTTTCCAATCAGTCTCCATACACATCAACATAATCTCCTTAAGTAAAAATGAGCATATCAGAACTCATTCAGCTTTCATGTTGTAAAACCAATGGTTTTCATGTAAGTTTCATCTGTAATTTGTCACCACATCTCATTTTAGAATTCCAAAGTGATCTAACCAAACAATATATAAATGGTATGGGTTTTCATTTAAAACTAATTATAAAAATTGTACTGTTATTAAATAATTCTTCACAGTCTATTGTTGGACCAACAAAGACATTTTTGCCAGAAAAAAATTCATTGTACAATTTATTGTCTAGGGGTCGGTGGTTGCAAAATCTTTCCTTAAGTGGATCTCGTAAGCTAAGAAGAAGCACACTTTTTTATTTGGCTAATGGTTTCAGGTTTCTCTCCATGGTTAGCTGGCTCCAAGAAGGAAAGAGTATGGCAAAAGGGCATAGCATAGAAAACTGCCAAATCCATGGCAGCCAGAAAGTAGAGAGAGAGACAAAGAAAGAAACAGAGAGAGAAAGAGAGAGAGAGAGAGAGAGAGAGAGAGAGAGAGAGAGAGACAGAGACAGAGACAGAGAGAAGGGATGAACCAGGATAAGGATACATCCTTCCAGTTTATGCCTCCAGGGACCAAGCCCCAATCCCTATACCACATTCATCTATGAACCATCAACTCCCCATGATCCAGTCACCTTCTCAAAGCCCTACCTCTGAACACATGGGATTTTGCAATGTTTCTTAGATTCAACAATATCAATAGGTAAAATCTAATCATCAGACTGGAAAGATTTTTCTTGATATGAACAACTAGATTAATCAAGAAATGAAGAGACTGATAAGAAAGGTATAATAGCCACAAAATATTTGACTTTAACATCAGTTGAATGTCAAAAATGAAAATAAACTTATAATACAATCAGTTGTCTGTCTAAACATGAAATTAACAAAGATTAAACATTATCGATATAAATTCTTTTTTTATTGTTTATTTTTTTTGCAGCACTGGGGATTGAACTCACAACCTCGCGCCTGCCAAACAGGAACTCAAGCCACTGCGCCAAACTCCTGGCCCTGGCTTTTTGAAGCAGGGTTGCACTATGTAGCTCAGACCGGCCTGGTGCTGGCGTTGTAGCCCAAGCCGACCTTGAACTCATAACGCTCTGCCTACCTCAACCTCCCGAGTGCTGGGATTAAAGGAGTGCACCACCACGCCTGGTTTATCAATATAAATTCTAATTTCCATGTGGTTATTAAATATTATTTTGTTTACTTATCTAATATTTCCTAAGTGGGTTCACTCTAAGATTTGTACTTGGTTTTATCATTTAGAAGTGGGAGATTTTGATGGAATGGATGATTTTTTAAACTTTCAAGATACTGAGAGAAAACGAAGCCACACCAGCAAGCAAGCCCTGACTGGGAACCAGTGCCATGTGTGGGCCGCCAGACTGGAACAGCCAGATCCCAGCCCCTTCCAGCATTTGGGGTGGCAAACAAGAAGTACCACACTGCTGGTCTAGGGCCAGCGATCTGATCATAGTTTCACAGGATAGTGGTAGGCAGTGTGACATCTGGGGGATCTCTTTCTGAGGGCTGTAGCCATTGTTGATTCCCTATGGTCTTGTTTTAGAAGTCTTATATCATTTCCATTGTTCTGTTTGGTTGGATTTTATTCTTTTTTGTTTTGTTTGATTATGTCAAATCTGATGGCAGGAGCAGCTATTTCAAAGATAGTGAGATATATTATGGTGGCAATTTTAGATTTACTATTGGCTTTTTTTGAAGTCTTTTATTGCATTCATTGTTTTGTTTTTATTGTTTCTATTCTATTCCATTCTGCTTGATTTTTACTATGTCTGAAGTTATCTGCAGTTATTTTGAAGATATCAGAAGTCATTATGGTAACTATTCCTGATTTCATAATATTTTGAAGTTCTGTATCTCTTACACTGGTTTATTTTGATTGGCTTTATTCTGTTTTATCATCTTTAAAATTAAAAAAACAACTTTCAAAATACCTAGAAAAAATTATGTAACATACAGGCATATTGCTATCATGCAAATTTAAACAGTAATCTTTTCTTGTAATTATATTAAAATAACTTTTAAAGAAAATAATTACCTGTTCATAAAATTTATGTATTTTATTCCCTCAACCAATGACAAGCTTACATGCTCCTGATATTTAGTACTTTAAAAAACATCTAGCAAATTATATAAAATGTATCTTACCATACATATGCATCAGTTCAACTATTTTAATGAAGGACTATTCTTTTAGTTTTTGTCTTGTTATTCAACTTAATCCCTTTTTAGTATTGCATTACATAAAATTTATGTTATAGTTGATATTTAGTTTATTTCTAATGTTTCACTCTGTTTGATTAATATAGGAGATCATTAGTTTTACTTGAATGGTATTATGACAAGCAAGAGGAAAACTTTGAATAATCAAAAAAGAAAATATAATAGAATAAATGATAGAAGTCAACTTATTAGGCAAGTGTGAACCTAAGGAATAGTAGGATTGTTTCTTTACATTTCAGGTACCTGGTGCTGTGTTTCAGCAAGAAGAAAGTAAGAACAGTCATCTTCCATGTTAAAATGCATACACATATAATTTCTAGACTAGATGAGCCATTCTTGGAAATAAAAAATTGACATAAACCAAATTTTCAATAAGCAAATGATACATATATAAACAATTTCAGAAGGGGAAAATTAATGAATTAAAGAACAAGAAATGTCAAACTCATTACTAATCAAAAATGGAAATTAAAGTCTACAATGAAAGCCCTCTCTGCACAACTGATTGGCACAGATTAAAGTCAGATTAGTTAATTATTGAGAACAGTATCATAAGCACAAACCATTAAACTCTACTAGTTGAGTGTAACCAGGTACAGTCCTCCCGAACAACTACTTGTCAGTCATCTCAAATTTGCTCTGTGATTCAAAAATTAGGTTACCTAGGGAATATTCATCAACACATTAAATGAATTTCTATTACTAATGTCAAGTAGGCAGAGGCAATCACTTCTAAAGCAGAAATAGGGAATAAATATAAAGTGATATAAAGCACCTGGAGAAGAAAATAGATGGGAGCGACATAGGGAGAGAAGAAAAGGAAGATGGAGGGAGGGAAAGAGCAGAGGTGGGAGTGACAGAGGCAGAGACAGAGACAGAGACACACAGAGAGAGACAGACGCAGACAGAGAGAAAGAGAAAGAGAGGGAGGGAGGGAAAAGCTGAAGTATGAAGACCTAAATATTTCTCACTGGATGACGTTGGATTTTTTTAATGTAAGTGGTAATAATCTTTACTGAATTAGAGGAAGAGAGATGTGATAGAAGATTGGAAGAATATGGAGAAAATGTAAATTGATATTTTCAGTGGAACAAGTGGGAAAGAAGTTTTTCAGAAAACAAAATACTCAAAGGAAATAGTTTTCCAGACACAATGCTTTTGGTCTTCTCCAACATACCAAATACTGTATACCATAGAGGTGAGGAGACATTAGAAGACGTAGGACTATCAGTAGATCTGACATGTGAAGATACTTTAAAATCCACAAGTAGTAAGGGGAAAGATAGAAACCCTTGGAATGTAGATGAAAGAAGCTTCAGGAAGAAGATCGTGTCCTCAACAGTTTATTGATATGAGAGAAGAAACCACAACATAATCCAAAGAGAATAGAAATAAAGGCTCAAATATGAAAAACACCATACAATGTTCTAAGAACATGTTCGATATAGCTAGAGCACAATGTAGTAGATTCCAGAACACAAGGGTAATATAAGAAGGAAATGATATGGCAGTTTCCCAAATAACTTTTCATATAAAATCACAGCTATGTGTTAGCATAGTGATGTGTATAGATTTTCGTGTATCTGTTTTTGTAACTCTTAATGACAACTTGCCATGACACTATTTTAAATAGATAGCTTTGTCTTAAAGTTTATCTACAACACCTAACAAAAAAGAAATCCAGGAATTAGGGTGCCAATTTCAAAGAAAAAAATCTAATAAGGAATCAGAGAACAGAGTAGCAAAATTTGTGCCTTAGAAGGATGCTCTTCGAATACTGTTCCTTAATATTTGCAAGAAACTGTGCTCCACAATTCTTTTGTGCTCTCAAAATGTGCTGAATTCTATTAAAAATACATGTATATTGATGCACTTATTTTCCTTTGCCACTTATATGACCTCATTCATTGTAATTTATAAATGTTAATAAGTAATAATATGCCAAAATTCATAAAGAAAGCTAAATTGTGTCTTTATCCAAACTGCAATTTCTTTTACCAATTAAATAATTTTATTGGACAAAATACATGGAATAATTTATAAGCCAATAAAGTTAGAAGAC
>RJWM01002530.1:69670-127366 GCA_004363535.1 Dasyprocta punctata | reverse complement strand
CAAGACAAAAAGGCTGGTAGATAAGAGTGAAAGAGAATGTCTTCCATTTATGGGGTATGCCAGGAATGGAAGAACGCTGAGAAGGAACAGGTCTCATAAGAAGCTGACAGGGTATGGGGGGTGCCATGCAAACCCAAACCACTACCAAGAGCCCAAAGCCTAGGCCCAATGACAGGCAGGCAATGGCACTGTGCTCGCCCACAAAGGTTGGTTCTGCAAAGCCCCAGCCTCCCTGTAGGCCTCGTCCATGTTCATCTCCTCAGTGCCTGGCGTCTGACATCAAGCATGCTGAAAAGAGCCAGCCAAGGAGCAGTGCAAGATACCAGTAGTTATGCAAGAGGTTGTGACTACCCACAATAGAGGAAGAAGCATGTGGAGGTGGCACAAAGACGTAGTTTGCTAGCCTTACCTCCTTTCCAAAGCAGGTAGATGGGCACCACGTAGAGCATGACATGCTGAATGTAGTAGATCTCCAATTCAAAGGGGAGCTGTGAGGACAAGATGGAGAGAGGCGTTTCAAAACAGCAGCACTCACTGCAATAACTTCTGAACTTGGACACTCTCGCTCTTCACGACCCACATTTTAGTAACCCTAGGCATTTCACTAATTCACTTCTCTTCACAATTTGAGAAAAAAGAATGAAATGAATAAACTTCTGACCTAGATCAGTATGTTCCAAGGTGTATTTTGCAAAGACAGTGATTAAAAAATACTCTGCCAAAAAACCTTATTGAAAAACTTAAACATTTTACATACAATATATTCCCTTGGAGGTTCACCACACATATTAGTGGTATGTTAAGGACTTGAGTGGTCTCTGTAAAGAAGCCTACTTAACATTGTTTCTTCATTGTTTCTCCAGTGTTTTCAAAATTTATTTAGCAAGTGACTTTAAAAAAAACATTCCATAGCATACATTTGAAGAAACACAATCTTGTATCACTCCCTGCTGCTGATAAACTACAATTTCAAAACTTTCTCATATGCCATGAAGAACATATGAAGGAGAATTTATTATTCCCATTTTCCAGTGAAAATAATTGATTCCGAGAATAATGAGTTTTCTCATTAGATACCTGGGTGTCAGTCCCCGATACACCCTATTTTTGAAAAGACCAAGCAGCTGGGCCAATTCTGGCATAGCTTGCCAAAAAGAACTTCCCCAAGCTCCTGACACCAAACTCCCTCACTCTCAACTGTTTCCAATCTCCTGCAAAAGGGAAGCTCTGGATCACTAATGTTTCCACCTGGCATGGAGAGCTTGCTTTTGAGTTTGGCAACAGGCAGAAAATGCAAACAGCTGGGAAAGACACTCAACAGCTAGCAAGAAGCCTAGCCTATGGAGTATGTTTAATTCCTAACTTTCCCCTCCCCTTCCACCAAGGAAGCCTAGAGAGACAATGAAGCCCAGTGGGTAAGGTGTCAGTTGCCTCTCTGTTTCCTAAAGGGCAGGCCCAGAATCAAGACTATGTGCTAATGAGAGGAGGTCAAGCCAGCCTTGTGCCAAAGGATAAAACCAAACAATGGCAGAGCTTCCAGAATAGGAGCTGGGACAACTATGGACCCTGGACACAAACAGTAGCTCTAGTTCTTGATGATAGAATCCACATGAAGAAAACTTTCCCAGGGACCTAGATGATGCTCAACTGTGGAAGGCTCTACTATTTTAAATTTGGGGACTGCTTTACGTTTTTCAAATGTTTTCACATCCATAATCTACTCCATCTCTCATCTGGAAAATGAGGAACTTGAAATACAAAAGGGTTAACTTATTTCACTGAGGTCACTCAGAAAAAAAGGCAATGAGGAAAAGTCTCAGCTAAACAGAACCTTGACCTCTCCTTGAAATGGTCTTTGGAAGTTAGGCTGCTGTCTCAAAGCAGGAAGCGGAGAATTGGGCCAAACAAAGCTCTGTGGGCAATAGTTCCATGGCGTCCTCAAGCAGACCCTCTGCCTACCTCTCAAACTCCAACTGCAAATTCCTCACCTGGACTTTTAGTGCCCACTGCCTCTCCCTGATTTAGATTTGACTCTGCTACTGAGTAACCCCATACATAGCCTTGGTCAAGTCACATAACCTTTCAACCCTAGTTTTGGCATCAGTAAAACCGAAGTAATCATAATGTTACAATATTGTTGTGTGGTTTTTAAAATTTATAAAAATACAACAATATGTTTTGTGCACTTACCATGAACATTTTGTTAAGTATTAATTTAAACATTCTCACAACTTCATTGTCCTCATTATCTTCATTTTAGAAATAAGAAAGTAAAAAAAAATTAAAAACAAGTGAAAAACCAAGGTTCAGAGAGATTAGATAGCTTACTGACATACAGAGAACTCATTTGGTAACAGAGCCAGGATTCAAATCCAAGCCATCTGCTCTAGAATTTACGGCTTTAGCCAGTGTACAGTCAGTCCTCCCTCGGTATCCGTAGGGCATTGGGTTCAAGACCCCCTCCCCAAAGATATAAAAATCCACAAATGCTAAAGTTCCTTATATAAAATGACATAGTGCTTGCATATAACTCATGCAATCCTCCTGCATACTTTAACTTTTAGATGACTTACAATAAATAATACAATGTATGTGGTATATAAATAGTTGTTATGTTGTATTGTTTAGGGAATAATGACAACAGCAGGAGTCAATACATCTTCAGTACAGATTTTTAAAAGCTGGTTGAATATGAGGATGTAGAACTCATGGCTACAGAAGGCTGACTATACTCTACTATTTCCTGCCTGCTGCCCCCTAAAAAGCCTAACACATAGGACCTGGTAGGTGGGGAAAACCTGCTGTTATTATACATGAAGAATGGCAATAGTGGCAGCAGGAGCTGCCACAGGGGCAACAGCAGGACTGGCACATGTCCCCACTTATCTCTCCAAATGGTGACTCAGCCCACCCCTTCCTGTTCAGATGATTCTCACTTCACAGCTTACTTTGCCCACTGTCACCCCAGCCCCACATCACACAGTGGCCAACCTTACACTGCAGCACCGGGCTCCCAGCTCCTGAGTCACTTGCCACTAACACCCTGGCCCTCTGAAGCCACCTCGGCCACAGACCTCAATTGGGGGAGCCAAGAGACTGTCCCCAGCAGAGTTTCCTTGCTCTGAGGGATGCCTAAACCTATTTCAAGAGTTCCCTACCTTGGAGAGAAGAGACACAGAGTGTTAAATTGGATCCAGTGTTGCTACCGATCAGGGATAGGGAGAGTAAAGAGAAAACAGGTAAAGAGGAACTGTCAGAGAGGATGGGAAGGAAGAGCTGAAAGACAGGATGGTAAAAATAACATCTTGGTGGCAAAAATAAGGGAACCAAATGGGCACCACACTGGGGCTTCTTGCTAACTTGGGATTAGAGAGATGGCATACAAGAAGCTGGGGCCATGCTGAACTTGTGTGACAGCCTGGCAAAGATGCCTGTAAGTCTGTGGGAATGTGTGTCTGAATTACGAAGAGCGCTGCAGAGGATGAGAAGAGATGGAAGGCAGATGATATATGCATACGTCTACACATTACAAGATAGACACACACAAATATACATTTTTTAAAAACCAGAAACATGAAGCCAGGCATAGTGGTGCACATTTGTAGTCCCAGCTATTCAGGAGGCTGAACCAAGAGGATCTCAAATTCAAGACAAATTCAAGACCCTGTCTCAAAATAAAATTAACAAGGTCTGGGTATGTAGCTCAGTGGTAGAGCACTTGCCTAGCATATGTGAGGCTCTGAGTTCAATCCCTAGTGCCACAAAACAAACAAGCCAAGTGAAAACTAAAAATGGCAGTTTAAAGGACGAAATTCTAAATGCACAGAAATGCTAATATTTTCTTCAAGCAAGCCAATGGGTCATTATATGTACTCTGCTTTGCAAACTTTCAAGAAAATGGGATGAGTGGAGAGAGATGGAAGCCAAAACTAAAGGGTAATAGCAATATGGAGAGAAAACTGTTAAGAATACGAAAACGTATTTATGGATTGAAGGAAAACACAACTGAACAGGAAGAAGCTGAACAAGCAAGAAGGACAGGAGGTACCAGAGAGCAAGAAGATCAGAAAAAAGCAGAAAGGGATGGAACCCAAAGTAGAAATGAAAGGGTTAGTCTTGGGTTCTCAGGATATGTGATGAAAGGACAGGCTGAAGTTAGAGTAATGTATGAGGAAGGGGTGCATGCTGTAAGTTGAGAGTTCACACCATACCTCAAGAGACAGCATAACCATGACTGCAAGAGTCCAGAGCTAATGAAGAGGCACAAAGTGAGAGCAGGCAGTCACAAAGAGAGGACCCTGGTCTCAGTTTAGCCTCAGACTATAGCCTCTCAAAATAAAGACTAGTAAAACAAAGCACTGTGCATTCACAGAGCAGAATACCAAGGTACCATAAGGAAATACTCAGATAAATCCAGTATATGAGCCATTCCATAAAATACTACAAAACAAGGATCGATATCTCAATATCACAAATGGTAAAGGTGGAAGGACTGTTCCTGGAGTAAAAAACAAACAAAAACTCCTGAGATAGAACAATTAAAGCAATGCCTAAACTCAACTACATTTTGATTTAAAAAAAAAAGTCCCCAAAACATTCCTGGACAAATGGGGAAATCTGACTATAAATTGATAAAGCGATTGTCATATAAAGACACACAAGCTTAAATGTCATACAGTTTCTTTCATGTGAGAAACATGAATTACAAATAAAGACCAAAATAAAACTTATATAATAGGAAGTAGGGAGATAAATCTTTCTCAAATGTGAAAGAGATCAAGAGATGGAGGGAGGAAGAAGGAAGGGAAGGACAGGGATGAAAAAAGGGAGTTAAGACGTGTTCTGTACATGGACCAACTCTATACAAGGAATGGAAACATTATGTACTACAAACATATACTAATAAAAAATTTTAAAAAGTAAATGGTATTTAGAATTACTGATAATTTCCTGAAGAGTAACAATGATACTTTGGTTACAAAGAGAATATCCTTATTCTTAGAACTGCAGGCTGAAATATGTACAGTTATCAAGATACTATAACTTTCTCTGCAATCATTCTGCAAAGATAATGATAGGCTTAGAAAGTGAATATAAAAAACTGTTAACGAATGTTGACATATATATATATTGCTCTATTCGTATTTCAGCTTTTCAGCATGTTTGAATTTTGCATAATGAAAATTTACATAAAGATGTATAAACTAATATGGTGAAACTCTAAAATATAATACTTGGCAGGAAAAACAAAGTACAGTTTTTGAAGAACGATTTATCAATCTTTATCAAAATGCTTGAATTCTTATTTACTTTGAATCATTCTTCTCATTATTCAAAACTCAGAGTATCTGAGGATGTTAATTTCACTTGTAGGAATTTATATTAACAGAGATAGTCGCATACACACACACACACATAAATGTTCACTGCAGCATTATTTATAATGCAAAAAAATAATTAAAAGTAAATGTAGCAGGTAGTGGTGGCACACGACCATAACTGCAGCTACTCGAATGGCTGAGGCAGGAGGGTTACTAGTTCAAGGTCATCTTGGGCAACAAAGACTCCCTGTCTCATAGTAAAAACTGAAGGACTAGGGATAGAGCTTGGTGGTAGCGCAACTCTCGGCTCAATCCTTAGCACTTCCCACCCCTCAAAAAAAGAAAAACAACTCTGGCAGATGAGCTACTCAACCTTTTTTTTCTCTTCATCAGTTTTTGGTGATTGAACCCAGGGTTTTCACACTAAGCTATATGCCCAGCCCATTTTTCATTGTTTATCTTTGCAACAGGGTCTTGCTAAGTTGCCCAGGCTGGCCTTGAATTTGTGATCCTCCTACCTCAACCTCCTAAAGGGTTAGGGTTACAGGTGTGTGCCACCATGCCTGGCTTCAACCATTTTTTTTTAAGTTACAACTATAATCAGGTTAAAAAACTTCTTTGTTGTATAGAGCATGATCCATTTTGTAGAAAAAAGATCAAATTTACATATGAGTGTGTGTGTATGAGTATAAATACATATAAAAGAACTGGGATGCAATTTCACAAACTGGGGAAGAGAGGATTGCTTTGACTTTGGATTTTATACATTTACATAGCTGGATTTCTATTACAAATATACTCACTTATTACTAATAGTGTAGCTAAAATTTTTTTTAAAGGATGAAAAAGGTCAAAAGAAGAATACATCACACTGCTAACAGTAATTCCCTCTCTGAGCAGCAGGAGCGGGTAATTCTCTTCTTATTTTTCCTTTTTCATTTCTGTTTTCATTGGTACATTTACATACATAATGATAACATTCATCATAGCGAATTTGTACCTGTGCATGATAACTTGCTTCTTTTTTCTCATTCTCCTCCAAGAGGAGGGAATTTTCATGTTACATTCTTTTTATCTCTGTATTACAGGAACTGTTAACCAAGGGGATGCATTAAGCTCTTAATAATGATTAATGTTAGTTTTTCTCATTTTTCAAAACCCCTCCTTCAGCAGATCTGAGCATATTAAAAATAACATGTAGGGGGTGGATTGTAGACCCCCACGTCCCATGTTTTCATTGTATCTACCCTGGGTATCCCATTCCCATTCCTCTAGTAAGGACAAATGCCATAGCTTTTCCAAGTATAGGGTATTCCACCATATTTTAATCACCAGATAAGGTGAGAAGGAGGAATGAATAACTGGAGGCCACAGCCACTGGTCTTCCCTTTTGCCCTATCTATGCCACTCTACACTTTCTCCTTGTGTTCAGAACCCTCAAAAGATCAAAGAACAGAGTTGAGTTTTCAAGTGGCTGGCCCCAGCCAGCTCCTGAATGTTAAACAAAATATATTGAACCTGTGAAAGATGCTGTGTGCTCCGCAGGTTCAGCTATTTATCAAGGGTTAATTCCTAATATGAAACACAGAGAAGCCCAGACAGAACTCCCTGCAGTTTGGGGTCTGCCAGCCAACAGACATTCTACAAGGTCTCACTAAGCTGTCTCTTTTAGCCAAGATGAAAATGAAACGACCTAACTTGCACCTCCCAACTTTAAATGACTTACAAGCCTGTCCTCCTGAGAAACCACAAACTTACAATTTTTGAATACCGTCTCTGATAAAAAGTCATTTCTGGCCAGTTGTGGTAGCACACATTTTTAATCCTGGATATATTGAGGCTGAGATAGGAAGATTGCAAGTTTGAGGGCAGACTAGGCAAAATAAAAAGGGATGGAGATGTAGCTCAGTGGTAGAGTGCCCCTGGGTTCCATTTCCAGTACCAAATTTTTAAAAAGTCATTTCTGAAAGGGAAAAGAATAAAAGGTCTGATGTTCTAATAGCAATGCTTAATAATAATAATAATAATAATAATAGCAGCTAACATTTCAGTGTTCCTGGAGGATATATCAAAACTAAGTCTGCTGTACTTTGCTGAGCTTTGATGATGATGAGGATGATGAACATGATTAGACTCAGTGTCATCTGACTCTAATGAGTTCAACTATCTCCTTCAAAGTTTATATATTAAAGTCCTAACCTTCAGTACTCCAGAATGTCACTGCACTTGGCGATAGGGCTTTCAAAAGGTAAAGGTTAAAAATGAAGTCATATGATTAGGCCCTAATTCAATATGACCAGTTGTTCTTACATGAAGAAAACATTAGGATACAGTGAGACACACAAAAAGGCCATACGAAGGCACTAGAAGAAGATAGGCATGGACAAGTGAAAGAGAGGTTCTGAGAAGAAACCAACTCTATTGACCCCATGATCCTACACTTCTAACTTCCAAAACTGTGAAAAAATAAATATCTGTGGTCTAAGTCACCCCGTCTGTGGTACAGTATTTGTTACTGCAGCCCTAGCAAGCTAATACCCTGACCAATCAGATACTATGAGCCAACCCCTCTTCTAAGTGCTTTACAACTATTTAACTTCTTCTGCCTTAATATCTTCATATTTTTATTCCCCAAATTTTAAGAGAAAAACTTGAGGCACAGTATTTTGGTTCGTTTGGTTTTGGTTTTTTCTTTCTTGTTGTTTCTTTCTTTAGCAAAACACTAAAAAAAAGATACTGTGTCCTACTTATAAGATGCAATGTTACACCATAGTGAAAATGTAACTATAGTTACATGAAATGTATAGTAAGACTGAATCATTAAATATAATGTTGCATACAGCAAGCAAGTCTGGGAAGACAACATACAAATAATACCCTTTTCATATGTGTCAGCAAACAACTAAAACTAAACATCTTATTTTGGAATGTCTATATAGACATATCTGTACATCTAAAAAAGAGATAAAACTCTATTTTTTAAAAAAAGCAAAGGATCAATCCCAGTACTCAGGAGGCTGAGGCAGGAAGGTCATGAATTCAAGGCCAGCCTGAACTGCATAGTAAGACCCTGTCTCAAAAAATAGGGCTGAGGATTTAGCTCAGTGGCGTAAGCGCTTGCCTGGCAGGCGGGAGGCTGTGAGTTCAATCCCTGGTACAAAAAAAAAAAAAAAAAAAAAAAAAGCAAAGGAATGAGAGCCAGACTTCAGGCGAGTGTTTTTTTCTGGGTGGGTGGGAACAAAACTGGAAGTGATGTATAGGCAGATGTAACTTCTGCTCAATGTAACTAGTTCTTCAGTTGAGTTCATAACTGTATACTACCCATAAATAAATAAATACACCCATAAATAAAGTAAAAGGAAAGCATGTGTCCAGTATGTTACAAATCAAGGATATTTTTTAATCAACCATGTGTACCCAAGGTCCACTGGAAAGGGAAAGAGGGGAGGAGGTTAAATTAAGTAATTTTTCCATGGTCTCAGGACTTACTAAAAGGCTGAGGCAAGATTTGAACCCACGGAATCTGATTCCAGAATCCATTATCACTGTTGTCTCTCCTGTACTTTAGGAACTATATAGTCATCAACGTGGACACAGGGCACTCTGAATTCACTAAATGGAGATCTACCACTTTTTTGCAGTGAGCCAAATTCAAATATGATGCAGAAGAAGCAGACAATTTTTGAGTATATGTGAAGGTACTTTCAAGACTTAGACATCCAGCCCTGCCTGAACTCATCATGTGATTTTTTATTCCAGGAGAGAAAGTCAATATTTATACGACTCTCTGCACAGAACTCAGGGGGAAAGCCAATGACGGAAATGATTCAGACGGATTACTGAGGAAGCAGGGCAGCTGTGTGTCAAAAGAAAATGACAGTACTTTGTATGTGGAGGGCAGACTGTTCCTGCGGAGTGACCTACCCAGGGTTGGCCTTCTTACTTAGGTAGTTTGATAGAGGCTCAAAGAGGACCTTTCCCACTACTGACAGGAACAAGGCATACTTGTCTGCTGCCTCATGTTACAGATTGCACTCCCACAATTTAAACTACATAAAGTGGGGAAGTACAGTATGAGAGGAAAAGTACTAAACTCCCATTTCTTCATCAGCTTAGGCAGTCTGTGGCACCCTCCCTCCATATTTTAATGACTTCAAAGGACTTGAGTCTCATATGGCTAGGTACAAAGGCCAACTTCACATTAGGTCTATAGCAAAGACAAGAACAAAGGCCTCTGAAATTTGGCTCTAGGCCTGGTCAAAATGTCTCAAGGGCAGTCAACTTACCCCCTACCCATAGCCAGCTAAGCAGGGAGTCTGGTTAATCTACTCCCTGGAGAACAGTGCTTAAAGGCAGCCAGTGGGCCAGGCAGTCAGTGTTAGGCCCTGTTTCCCTCAGCACCGCCCCCTAACTGGCCCTGTGACTTCTGCTACAAGCTGGAGTCAAATTCATGAATCTGTAAATTGAAGGAAGGCAAATGTCACATATCCCCTTGAGGCCACTGGAAATGGATGGTGCTTGGCCACATCCTGGAATAAACAGACTTTGTTCACTTCTCCTTCTACTTCTTTTCTTCTCTTCTGTTTAATTTTCCCATTCTCTGTCTCTTCCCAGGTTCTAAGTGTGTTCCTAGATTCCCCATTATCAGTAAAATATGGCAAACTTAAAACTTTTTGGCTAACTCAGCACAGAGAGAATGTGCTGAATCTTTATTTGTATCACAGAGTGTTTTTTTTTTTTTTTGGACCCATTGGAATGGGGATCCAACAGTTTGTATTTTCATAAAGCTCTCTATGGATATTTGGATGTAGGGATATTGAACCTATGCCTGAAGAATTACGACAGTAGGGAAAGTTCTGAATCTCTAAATGGTAGGTACGGAAACTTAAGAATATTCGCACAAAGAAATGGAAAGCAGTTTCCAGGAAAAGGTAATGATATGGATACTAACATGACTAATGTTCAAAACAAAGAAACAAAAAGTAAGAACAACAATAGTAGTAATAATAACTACTGGTACATAGTACTTCTCTGCCAGGCATTGGCCTAAGTACTTGATAAGTATTAACTATCTCCTGCAACTCCCTAAGGTAGGTTCTACAAACTCCCTTCTACATAGGAGGAAATTGAGACAAAGACATTAAGTAACTGACTTGAGGTCACTTACAGAACCACAATGTAAACCAGGCAATCTGGCTCCAGAAGCAATATTGTTAACCACTGACCTGCACTGCTTCAGTGCACAATAATACCCTTTATGGGACATAAGGAATACTTGAATTGAAACTTGATTTATAAATTATTCAAATACATAATGGTTTGACCTTCTGCTATTGAGATAGTCTTTCTCCTCCATCCCTAATATGTGAGCTTGGATAGAGAATACTGTATTGCCATGGGAATTGATTAGCACTGATGAACCTCAAATACTAACCAGAAGATAAGTCCCTTCTAGAGGAATCCAAAATTTAAAAAATTTCCACAAATGAAGTCCCAGGAAAAACAAGCAATTTACAATAAAAATTAACAATAATAATAATCTTTAAAACAAAACCTAAACACAAAGGAAACAAGCCAAGAATCACAAAGAAAGAGCTTTAAAAGTCTCATATAATGCAATTATTTCTCATAGAGTATGTTTATTAATGTATGAAAAAATGTGATAATTGAAATAAAAACTCAATGGATATGTTTAACTGATGATTACACACAACTAAGGAGATGACAACTGGATTATAGAGCTGAAGAAATTATCTAAAATGCAGTACAGAAAGTCAAAGAAAAGAAAAATATGAAAGAACAATTAAGAGAATGACAGTAAGATGGACTAAAATCACTAAATATCACCTCAGAAGGAAAACAGAACTGAGGCAGTATTTGAAGGTTTAACAGCTGAGAATGTTCAGGAACCTTATGAAAGACATAGGCACAAATTCTAGAAGCACAAAGAATGGCTGAGAATATAGCATGTGTACTATGCATAAGGCCATAGGTTTCCTCACAAAAAGGAAAAAAATACCTGAGTGACACTCAAACAGAACAACTACAAATAAATCAATGCCAAAATCTATCATTGTAAAATTGTAGAATACCAATCACACAGAATGGGGAGAACCAGGATGAAAGCAATATCCCTGCCTGTGAGCCAACTGGAGCGCAGACCAGGGAGAATCAGGAAGGAAGCTAAGCCCTTGCCTGTGAGCCAGTCAGTGTGTGGACTGGGGAGAACCAAGAAGGCAGCTATGCCCCCCGCCTGTGAGCCAGCCAGAGCACTAACTGAGGAGAACCAGGAAGGCAGCTATGCCCCTGCCTGTGAGCCAGCCTAAAGCTGGAAGTCTGAGCAACTATTTAGAGGATAACAATATGCAATATAGTAACTATTGTACATTTCCTACTGTCATCACTGTTTCATTTCATTTTATTGTTGTTTTAGTCCTTTTAAAGTAAAAATAAATAAAAAATAAAAATTTGTAGAACCCCATACACAAATAAAAGATCTTAAAAGTGACCAAAAGAGAAATTATTTTCAAAACAGTGAAAGCAAAGACTACCACTGACTTTTCTAAGTAACAATGGAAGATGAATATAGTAAAACTATATCTTCATTGGTCTTGGGCAAAAAATAACTGTGCTTTTACAATTTTATGTCCACGTCTCCCGAGAATGAAGGAGGAATACAGACATTGTTATACAAAGAACAACCAAGTGTTTGTCATCAGATCATTATTAAAGAGAATTATATAAAACGTACTGATGACAAGGACAATGTAATGCTAGAAAGAAAACGTGAGATGCAATAAAATGTTAATTGCACTAGTCAGTTTTTGTTACTATAATGATATATCCAAGGTAGGTTACTTCATAAAGAAAAGATGTTTACTTTTACTAACTGTTTTAGAGTTAGAAGGACTAGGGGACTCATCTGGTTTCTTGGTGGCAGAGTCTCAAGTCTGCACAAAACATCACATGGCAAGAGACAGGGAACATATGTGTGCCAGTGTGTGTCTGTACTCTGTTTCTCTTCTTATAAAGCCATTAAGACTCAATCATGGGGGCCCAATGACCAATCCTAATCACTGTCCGAAGGCCCCACCACTAAACATCACAGTAGAACCAAGTTTTCACTCTCTTAATATACTTTGCAATGAGGATTAAATTTCAACATATAAAACCTTAGAAAACACTCCAAAACAGAGCAGTGAGAAAAAAAATAAGGAGGTAAACTCAAATGAACACTGGTTATAAAAAAATAATAATGTCTTCTATTATTTTTTAAAAGAGAAGCTAAAACAATAGCAAACAAAACTATATGAAATCATGAACACATATGTTAAGGGTAGTTTATTAAGTTATATGGTTCACATGTAAAAGAGTGAGGTTATAACCCTATTTCTTACTGTACACATTCCTAGGGATATATTCAAGACAGACAAAATATATGTACCTAGAAGCTCATACTTGAATATAATTGGTAGTACTCGTAATAGTCCAAAAGTGGGGACAATCAAAATGTCCATCAACTGATGAATAAAGAAATAAGGTATATTCAGAAAATTACATACTATTAAATTACATAATAATGAATTACTGATTTATGGTATGACATGGAAGAACCCTGAAAACATTATGGTAAGTGAAAGAAGCCAGACAGATACTAAAGGATAAATATTGTAGGATTATATTAGCATGAAATATCCAGAACTAATCTACAGAGACGGAAATTTGATCAGTTGTTGCTTGTGGTTGTGAGGGACTATAGCAGGATAGGAAGATGACAGCTGAGGACACAGGTTTCTTTTTGGACTGATGAAAATGTTCTAAAATTTATCATGGTGACAGTTGTGCAACTCTATAAATATACTAAAAAGTATTGAATTGTATGCTTTAAATAAGTGAACTTTATATTGTGTGAATTATACCTCAATAAGCAGTTACTCAAAAAATGATATAAGGTCCTTGTAATTTTGAGGAAAAAAGTGAAAATATAGATTGACTCTAGACTTGGGTAAGTTTCTTTATTAGCATTGCAAGATACCCATTCAAAAATAACTGAAATATAGTATATAACTTCTATATACATAGAATGGAGAAGTGGGAGGAGAAGAAAATACTAATTAAGTCAGAAAAACAAAAAAGACTGCAAGGAAAAGAAAAAGACAAAATACTTCAAGTTGGAGTTCCCAACCTGAACTAAGATATGCTAGTACATTCTGCAGTCCCACTCTTTGTGCTGAGAAGCAGGCTTTTTTGTGTGTGGGCTAGAATCTGGTAGAGGCTCAGGTCCTACCAAATCTTAATTCATAGAGTCTAGTGGGGGGGCAGCATAAGGCCTGTGTCCTCTAAGAAAATAAAATCTTGTGAGAAGACATCCTCCCTTTGGTCACTAGCTATTTCCCAAATGAGTTGAGACCTATATGTCATAAGAGTCTAAAGGAAAATGAATAATTCTTTTCTTGACAGGCAATTTGAATTTTGGCATCCAGCTTGAATGCCACCTTGAATTATTAAAGAGTGAAATGGAGGGCTGGAGATGTAGCTCAGTAGTAAAGTGCTTGCCTAGCATGTGCGAGGTCCTGCATCCAATCTCCTGCACTACAAAGAAAAAAAAAGTAAATGGGATGATACATTTAGTGGATGGCCAGGTGACTTGTGGAGCTAGGACCCTATCTGTCTGTGAATGCCTGGCTGCTTTCATAAGAACTGTAAGTATACTAAGCATACTCCACCATAGATATGGTAATTGTATGGCAGCATGACTATATATATATACATATATATATATATATATATATATATGCTGTTATTCTACTTATTGGAACTTACTGATGAGACTTGTGTCTCTGTCCTGACCAGTGAAAGTGGAGTTATCACAATTCTGCCTCAAGCATGGGGACCAAAGCTTTACCACTATCCTTGACTGGCTGTTCTACTTTCCCTCCTATACTGGCACCATGGGACAGAGGAAGTGAAATTAAACATAGCTGAGAAAATATAAGACCAAAAAAAAAACAGCCAAGCAAACATATCTGGGATTATTATTCTCTGCTAAATGTCTACTCAGTTCAAGCAAAAAGAATCTTCTTTAGGTCCTACTTTTGGAACTAGGAATGCAGTGTTTGACTACACTTGAATACCCTGCCAGGATAATGTTCCACATATTTTCTTGGGACAGCTCTAGCCATGTATCTTCCCACAGCAACTCCTGGCCCCTGTTCTACAGGGAAAGCTGCCATCTCCTTGTTCAAGTCTGGAAATAGAACAGTGCCCAATCCTTTGAACAAGTCACAGCTGACCTCTGGCAGTTCCATACAGCCAATATGCTATGAGACACAAATGGGAGTTGCCCAAGTCTTTCAACATCACCCAGATGACCTACAAATTCATGTCCTTTCCCACCACTCATATCTTGAATACTCACTCCACAGGAAACCTTTCATTCTTCTCCCAACACACATGCACACAGTTTACATACTGCAGATCCCTTAGGCCCTCTTGATGGGTTTCTATGTTTCCAATGTTTGTGTTTCATTGTGAGCCTCAGAAAAATGGATGTGGAGACTAGTCAGTCAAGACTATCCACCTATAGAAAAATCTTGCATGACAAAAGGCCATAGAAAAGCCTCTTTAGCAGCCAAAGTAAAACACAAATGCAGCAGAGGTCCAGATTGTGGCTGGAGTCAACAGCTGGTAACTGCCCCCAGGGAAGGAGCTAAGGGCATACTAGAGCTAAGGTTTCAGCATGCTTTGAGATTCTGAGAGTTTATTTAGTGGAGGGAAGAAGTGTGCTGTCCAGGGATTGGAGGGACATGGATTTCCCCACCATTCTCCAGCCACATCTGATGGCCTCAGAGTGCAACCCGCGAGCCAGGACTGAAGCAGAGAATAACCAGCTAGCTTCCAGTCGGCTCTTGTTATCTGTCACCAATCAAACAGCCATATCTAAGTTGCTGCCAGCCTAGAAAAATACATTCATAGTCCAGATGAGCATATTCAGCTTGAGACGACCCCCGCTGCCATTTTGAACCAACATAATTTACAACTCCCAGCAATGCCTGAGAAGCAGTGTACACACTTCTGGTGCCAAGCCTGGTGGGTTTTACAGATTTTCATTTAGCAGGTGTCTGTTGCTAAATCAGTAGCAGCTGCTAATTGCTTTTCCTCCCTCAAATCCTCAGACAGAATGAAACATCTGGTGTTCTCTTACTTTGGGTTAAAATCGGATACCTTATCATTTCTCCTTTGGATTTCATTTTCATTAAAAAGCTTTCAGCTGATGCCTGGAATAGGCCATCCCAGAGCAAGGGAAATTTTTAAGGACAACAGAACAGAGGGAGCCTGCTTCATGTACCCAGACTCCCAAGCCAGGATGCAGGGTATCTCAGGCCATTTCCTACAAGCCCATGACCACCCAGGGAACCTGAGGCAAAGCTCCTGAACCAGGACTCTGAAAGCTCATTTCCTGCCCAGAACAGCTTTCAGCATTTGCAAACCCCACTCCCTGCCCCACAACTAGTTCTTCCATGGGAGAAGGGGAGCATTTCAATATGTAGACTCCGCTACCAAGATAAACAGGAACCTCAGAGGGAATAAGCCACATACAGTGGAGAGCAATTACAAAGATCCATCATTGCTAACACCACCACCCTATTTATACCAGTGCTCTCTTGTAGCTTTTGCATCCACTTCGAAAGTTTTTGTCATTGTTTTTTTTTAAGTCCTTTTGCTGGGACCCAAGCCTTCCTCTTTGATTCTAAGTCAAACACCATTCTCAAAGTCACCTTAATAGCAACTCAAATATTTCATATTATATAGTCTTAGCTAATCTTTATAAGCATCTACTACTATCAGGCATGTTGATATATACTTTACATATATTATTTTACTGATGATTTCAGAATTATAGGACTGTCCTCATTTTACAATATGGAACAAGTACTGGGAAGAGCTGTTTATACTGCAGAGGGAAGCCTAGAACTGCAACCTGGCTGAATTGAAGCCTCTGCTCTGCTGACTGGGGGTTTGAAGATATTAAGAAATAAAATTATTATATTATTATTATTATTATAGGTATGATCATGATATTGGGGTGAATATATTATTAGTATATATCACAGGAGGTGGGTGTCATAAGGGGCTCTGCCTATTCCCCCTTCTATTTACATATCTGAAAATTGCATTATCCTTCTCAGGTGCCACATGACAAAGTATTATTTCATTAACTCTTCATGATATGAGACAGTTAATGTTGTTATTCCTGTTTTACAGATGAGGAGAGTAAGCAAAGTTAAATGGCTGAAATAGACCCTGATGTTTCTTCCTAAGTGCAGCTGCCAACCAAGAGCATCCCATTCAGCACTTATATAACAGGGGAGGTAGAAAGCGCAGTGGTCTGAGCGTCAAAAGATCTGAGAACTAATTTGAGATCTGTTACTCACTGGCAACATGACCTGTTATGATTTGAATGAATATCCCCCAAAGACCCATAATTTAATGGTTTGGTTGTCAGGATGTCATTCTATCGGGAGCTGATGGAGTCTTCAGGGTGTGGGGCCTAATAGAAAGAAGTTAGGTCAGAGCTGGGGTGGTGGCGCACGACTTTAATCCCAGCACTAGGGAAGCTGAGGCAGGTGGATTGTTGTGAGTTCAAGACCAGCCTGGGCTACAAAGTGAGTTCAAGGCCAGCCTAAACTGCATAGTAAGACCCTGTCTCAAAAAATAGGGCCGGGGATTTAGCTCAGTGACCTAAGCGCCTGCCTGGCAGGCACGAGGTTGTGAGTTCGATTCCCAGCACCAAAAAAAAAAAAAAAAAAAAAGAAAGAAAGAAAAAAAAAGAAAAAAAGATAGAAAGAAGTTAGGTCAATGGAGCATGCCCTTGAAGGGATTTTAGGACCCTGACTCCTTTCTCTCACTTTGCTTTCTGTCACCCAAGAGGTGAGCAGCCTATTCTACATGGCCCCACGATGATGTTCTGGTTCACCACAGGCCCCAAAGTAACAGGACTAAGGGCTTAATGGATTGAAACCTTTGAAACCATGAGCCAAAATAAATCTCCCTTCGTTCTGTTTTTCTTAAGTATTTCCTCATAGTGATGTACAGCTGACTAACATACAACCTTAGGCTAGTCATTTCCTCTTTCCAGGCCTTATCACCTATACACTATCTTGCTTATTTTATTTTCCCTCGAGCTTGCTTTCCAGCCCTTCTCAAACTTCAGTGAGCACACCAATTCCCTGGAGACCTTGTTAAAATGGAGACTCTCATTCTTTAGGTTTGGAATAGGACCCAAGATTCTGAATTACTAAGATGAACCCAGTAGAGGCCAGTTCTCCTGACCTGTGGACCA
The DNA here is from genome assembly GCA_004363535.1 of Dasyprocta punctata. Lineage (NCBI taxonomy): Eukaryota > Metazoa > Chordata > Mammalia > Rodentia > Dasyproctidae > Dasyprocta > Dasyprocta punctata. The sequence goes on along the minus strand of RJWM01002530.1, from coordinate 109,702 downwards.
CACTTCTGAGTTTCAAAGATCCAGGGCACAGTGAGGAAAGCAGGGTGATACAGTAGCAAGAAAATACACTTTGGAACACAAACCTAGCTTCTAATTTGCAATTCTGCTGCTTTGTAGCTGAGAACCTGTGAATGAATTAATATCCTTGGACCTCGGTTTCCTCCTCTGTAATTGACATTATCTATGTCAAGGCTGTTGTGAGAACTAACCAAGCTAAAGGAAGTAATGAATCTAGCTCAGTTCTGTGCACATAAGTAGGCCTTCAGTATATGGTTGCCATTATGATAGATATCTTGCTGTGCCTTCTATTCCTTCATCCTGGTGGCAATAAATGTGAAAATTTCAAATATTCCCATGGCAAACCTCATGTAGATAGTATTCTAACCTAGTATTATGGACTGAATGTTCATGTCTTTCTAAAATTCACATGTTGAGACCCTAACCACCAAGGTGACATATTAGGAGCTTGGATCTTTGGGAGGTAATTAAGTTTAGATGAGGTCATGATGATGAAGTCCCTATGATGGAATTTGTTATAGTTTGGATCTGGAATGTCTCCCCAGTGGCTCATGTGATAAAGGTTTGGTTAGTAGCCTGTGGCACGGTTGGGAGATGGAAAAAACTTTAGGAGGTGTGGCCTTGTGAAAGGTCATTGGGGACATCCCCTTGAAAGGTTCCAGTACTGGAATCCTGGCCCCTTCTCTCCGCTTTCCAGCTGCCATGAAGTGAGCAGCCTTGCTCTACCATAGGCTGGCTTCCCAGCATGATGTTCTGCCTTGCCACAGGCACAGAGCAATGGGGCCAAGAGACCACGGCATGAAACTGAGCCAAAACAAATATTTCCTCCTTATGAGTTTGTTACTTATTTCAAGTATTTTGTTTCAACAATGGAAAGTGATTAACACAAGATTAGAGCTACATATCAGAAGAAATCCCATAGAACTTGCTTTCTCTCTACCCCTAACCCCACTATGTGAAGACATAATTCAAAGGTGGCCACCTACAATCCAGAGAGGCCCTCAGTATGCTGGCATTCTGATCTTGGACTTCCAGCCTCCAAAACTGTGAAAATTAAATTTTTGTTGTTTGAGCACCCAATCTATAGCATTTTATTATGGCAGCCTGCACATTTATTTTTGATTTTTGACAAGGATGCTAAGATATTACAATGGGGAAGAGTAGTCATTTTAACAAATGGGGCTGAGATAACTGGTGGTCACAAGCAAAAAAAAACATAATAATTTGGACCCCTTCATCATACTTTATATAAAAGCTAACTAAAAAGAGGATCATAGACTTAAATGTACGAGGTAACCATCTTTCTAAGTCTTTGTGATCTTAGATTAGGCACCAGCTTCTTAGATATTACATCAAAAGTACAAGTAATCAAATCAAAACTAGACAAATCAGACTTTGGCAAAATTAAAAACAAATGTGTACTTTAAAGAACACTATCAAGAAAATGCAAAGACAACTCACAGAATTGGAAAAGTACCTCAAATAATATATCTGGTAAGGATCAATATTCAGAATGAACTCATAAAACTGAACAGTAAAAAGCAACTCAATTTTCTAAAATAAAGATTCAAAGAGACATTTCCCAAAAGAGACATACGAATGGCTAACAAGTGCATGAAAGGTATTCAACATCATTAGTTATCAGGAAAGTGCAAACCAAAACCACAATAAAATATCACATCACACTCCCTAGGATGGCTATAATGAGGAACAAAATGGCAAGCGTTAGTGAGGATGTCAAGGACATAGAACCCTAATATATTGTTGATAAGACTATAACATGGGATGGTCATTTTGGAAAATAGTCTAGCATTTTCTCCATTGCTTAAACACAGAGTTGTGTGACACAGCAATTTCACTTCTAGGCACATACCCGAAAGCAGACATTCAGACACTTTTATACGAATGTTAACAGCAGCATTATTCCCATCAGCAAAACAGGTAGAAACAATGCAAATGCCCATCAATGGGTGGATGATGCAATAAAACATGGTATAACATACAAAGTAATATTATTCAGTCATAAATGAATGATGCACTGATCTATGCTATTACATGGATGGAACTTGAAATTTTTATGCTAAGTGAAAAAATCCAGCCATAAAAGGTCTTTCTATAAAAGCTTCTGTTACACAAAATGTCCAGAACGGGCAGTTCTATAGAGACAGAAAGTACATTAATGGATACCAGAAGCTGGAGAGGAGAATATGAGTAGTGACTACTAATTGGTAGAGGGTTTATTTTGAGAATAGTGGATGAAAATTTTCTTTTTCTTTTTTTTTTTTTTTTTTTTTTTTTTTGTACCGGGAATTGCACTCACAAGCTCATGCTTGCAGGGCAGGCGCTTATGCTGCTGAGCTAAATCCCCAGCCCCAAAAACTTTCTATAATTAGTGCTCATGGTGGTACAACACATTATACTAAAAAGCACTGAACTGTGCATGGTAAAGGGCTAAGTTTATCATGTGTAAATTAAATTTCAATTAAATTCCCTTTCCAGTGAAACGTATAAATAAAGAAAACAAGGCCAAGGTCTTGAGAGATCTTGTGGTTTTACATTTCAAAACTCTTTGTTATCTCTTTACAGTCCTTTCATTATTTCTGTTACCTTTTCTCTGTACCCTATTCATGAGGTATAGAAAACAGATATTCCTAGTCCTATCTGACAATCAGATGCATAATGAGGTTAAATGAACTTGTCTGAAGTTCAAGTTCCAACCAGTGGCAAGGTGGGACTAGAACAAGGTAAAGAGCAGAGTCACACTCAGCCCACACTGGAATTGCCTCAGGTGCTTTGCATAAATGTGGATTGTTGAAAGTGGTTCTGAGGAATTGTGCATTCAGAGTTGAGAACTACAGAGTCACAGACCAGAGAGAGTGAAATCAATGACAAGATAAGACTTTTATGTAAGAAACATTGCTTGGGATACTGGCAAGAGAAAAGACACTGGTAAAGACTGCCTCCTATAGAACCAAACATTGCAAACATTGTGTAAGTTCTGGGGGCAAACAGGCTGCTGCGTGGCCCTCCCCGCTGCTATTCCCTAAATGAGCTAAGGGGCTTAGGCCAACGGACAAGCTCAAGATATCTGGACATTTGATTTTATTCAAAAAACAAAATGGGAAAACAGGATGTCTCTAAAGCACATGCAAAGAAAAAAAAAGCAGCATTAGTCAACTTGGACAAGAAAGCCTGCCAGGGAATTTTAATCTCACTCAGCAAGGGTAATTCAGAAACAAAGCCCTCTTCATGTCACTGAACAGCTCAGGAAGCTGGAGCCAAAACTCAGAAGAATAACATCAAAAAGGGCAAACCAACAGGAACAACCCTCAAAATAGTTAGGATAATATTAGTAATCATACTAACAACAACAGCATCTGATGCTTATTGATCAATTATTATATACCAGGCACTATGCTGCTTACCACATATTATCTCCATTCAATAGAGCACCATTCTCTAGATAAGCAAATGAAGTCAGCAAGGTTAGGCACCTTACCAAAGCTCACCTAGCTATAGTCAGTAGCTAAGTAACTAACAGTGCTGTGCTATGTGCTTCACACATATAAACTAACTTAATCCTTGCAACAACTTTATTAATAGGTGCAATAACCACCTCCATTTTATATATGAAAGAACTGAGGCTCATGGAGGTTAAGTAACTTACATGACTTGCCCAAGTTTATCGCTCTCCACCTCCATGTCTTTCTCTGCTCCTTCTCCTCCCTGCCTTGCTACATTTCCATTTTACTCACTCTCTCTGTCTGTATGCCTGCCTGCTTGCCTGTCTGTCTGCCAGTCTGCCTCCCCTCCACACACACACACACACACACACACGAGGGTATGCACCTAGATGACCTGATCCCTGGTCCCATCCTGTTAACACAGTACACTAGGGTGAGATATTGTGAAACAACTACTATTTGGGTTGCAAAACCCCATCCATAGATAAGAAATTCTTAGTAAAGGCTGAAAAGACATGAAACACATAAATCTCAACATTAATTAAGGCTAAAACAGGTGACAGAGGCAGTGTCATCCATGTCTTCTGATAATCTGCACATAAGTGGTAATCCCTATTTTTATCAGGAACCCAACCCGTGACTCTCCACCCTGCTCTTCATAATCTCAGTGCTGAGTTTATTGTTTTGGCCTCCTGTGTATTATGGCACTCTTCCAGCCTGAACCGTCTCCTTCCTCTGCAACTGCCACGCACAGTTTAATGATCCTTCAGGGCTCTGCTTAGGCTTCACTTCTCTGTGATAACTTTGATTCCTCTAGGAGACTACAAGTTAGAGAGACTACATGCTAACTGACAGTGTACGGTTAGCTTAGCACTTAAGTTACAAACACATCTGAACCTCAATTTCCTCATATGCAAAATAGGGTTCTTACAAAAATTACATGATAATGAATATAAATACTTGGCAAATATCATGTGCTTCATAACTACTAACATTAACCTTCTTCCCATTTCTTAGAATTCAGAGCAACTGCAATTTTGCAATTAAGTCTGAACAGCCTTGTGATTTTCCATTTTCACACTTTCAACTATGATACAATTTGAATATCCATTATCCAAAACACTTAAGACTAGAAATGTTTCAGATTTTAAAGTTTATGAGATTTTGGAATATTGCATAGACTTTACCAGATTGGCATCCTTAATCCAAAATCTGAAGTTTTTTGAACACTGGTACTCAAAATTTTTAGATTTTGGAGGATTTTGGATTTAAAAATTAGTGATGTTCAACTGATACTGTCATAATTTCTCAGGCATTTATACCTTCTCTTTTTAACTAATCTGTAAGTTCCTTGAGGGTAAGGGAAGTACCTCTTCTTACAGGAACTCTTGCAACACACAGCAATGATACTTGACAAAGAAAAGTAGTCAATAAGAATCCATGGATTGACTAGTGTGATTCAGGCTGCATTCCTAGAAGATGTTACACACCAAAGGCTTAATCTTAAAATTCAGGTAGGAATTGAATGCATTACTATGTTGAGGGTATCCTTATAATCTGTTTTGGACCAAGAGTCCCAAAACCTTCTCAGCACCCTTGACAAGGTCCTCAGACATATTGCATTATCTGATCAGATACTTGCCAGCCTTTGTAGAAGATGAGGAACAATTCTGCCTCACATCAATGCTTTACAAAGTTAAGGCCTCTTATGAAATCCATTTTTTAATGTTTAAAGTGTCTTCAAGAATGTAAAGGGACATTCTCTCCCCAGTTCAGGTTCAAAACCTAAACAATAACTTTTTTAAATAGCTGAATTTGCCAGTCACAGAAATAACGCTTCTAAGTCAATTAGCACATTCCAGTGCTCCACTTACCAAAGAGTGAGATCTGCAAGTTTATTTGCATTGGTAACAGCAAAGTTCTTCTAGCAGCATACGTGGGGACAAGGTGTTCCAACAGTGAAGTTGCATCCCAGAATATTGAGATCATGTTTGTAAATAGAAGGTAGACACCCCAGTAATAACAAAAGCATTACTAGCCTCTTTTACTCAGTCTGAGAGTTAAGAACATCCAAAAGAACCACACAACAGAAAAAAAGAACTGGGCAAAGTAAGGAGTAAAGGGAGAAAGAACAAAAGGAACAAACATAGTAGATCCACACAGATGAACAATAATGGGCAGTTTTAATAATGAAATGATAACATGCTGGAGTCTTTGGATCTTGAAGAAGAAAGGAGTTTGATGAATCCTTATCACTTTTGTTTTCTAATCCTAGTAAAAGACAGATGACTAAAAACACAAATACAGGCCAGACTAGCATCTTCAGTCCGGGAAGCAGGCTAATAGAATATCTGAAGGGGTTTTGTTTTGTTTTGTTTTGTTTTTTGCTTGTTTTTTATGTCTAGCATCCTTTGCTTGCAATACTTAGAAGAAACTCTCTTGGGGGTTAAAGGGTAAAAAGACCAAAAGACAGATATGAGGATGCAGCATGAGTATAGTACCTCAATCCAGGGCCAGATTACTAGCTCTGCGGTGTGACAACTATAACTGAACATCTAAGGTTCTATGGGCATCCAACTTAGCTCCCATCTCTTAGCTTCCACTTTGTTTTCAGAAGGTAGTTTAGCTTAGATTAGATGATATTCTTTGCAAAGTCATAGGCACAGAAAAGCAACCCAGCATCACTATCAAGACAAAGAGCCCATGGCTATAACAAGGAACTCAAAAAACAGACAGCACCATCTATTCTCTAAGCTGTGAGTTACTGACAGCCTGTACAGGTAGATCATAGTTTTGGATCCACAGATAGGGTTGCAGCAGAGGGGAGGATAAGGAAGGGAGGTGGTAGTTCACGTCCCCCCAACATCATATACAAAACTGTGCGTTTGTGGGCCGGGGATATAGTTTGGTTGATGAAGTGTTGGCTTAGCCTATGTGAAAGTCTGAGCTCCATCTGCAGAAGCACACACAAAAAACTGTGTATTTGTCTGGAAAAATCTCTATAATTCTCTTTACCTACTACTCAGAGAAGCCTGACCTGACTCTTATAAATGGAGGGAAACTAAGAAGCATCTCCAGTACTTTTGCTCAGAGCATGTGAACTCATGGAATAGGAAAAGAGTTCTGAAGTCTGAGTCAGGAGATTCGGGTTCTAGGCACACCAACCCTGGCTTCTTCAGCAAGTCATTTATACACCTAAATCAGTGATTATGAACCTTTTAAAGCTTTCAGTGATACAAACAACCTACTGTGGCATATACGCCATAGGTTTGCCACCAGTGTCCTTCTCCCTCTGGAAGATAAGACAAAATGTGACAAGGGTTGAATTCCCTACTAATCTAATAATGAATAGTTCTAAGGTGTGTTTTCCCTATAAAAAACAAAAGAGCATATCACTAGTAATTGCCTTTAAGATACTTCTTCTGAAGCCAGATAGACTTTCAGAATCCTGACTGTAAAGATCACTTACTTGTAACTGAAGCCACTGGAATATGTAATTCTTCTTCGAAGGTGTTAGCTTTCAAGATGGAAAACCAGGAGGAACCGATATCCAGGCATTTTCTAGCTGGTCTGCAAACCTCAATGCCAATAAGTCACAGGGTAGAATAGCACATGTGGAAATTTACTGATGACCCCAAGTCCTTTAGCTGACTGTGGCAACTACACCTCAAATTCTCTCTCAGTCTGTCTTTGTTTATGTGAATATATACACATCGGTGGTACTGGAACACACACTGTATTGGGTAATATGCTATGTACCCCCAAGTCCTCATATAATATTGATGGGGCTGAGTTATTGGTTTGTTATTGGTTTGTTGTCTGGCAATGTGAGTGCTGTGCCGGCCCAGGGGTGGAGCCGACATACAATGTAAGGGAAGGCGGGTCTTCCTCTTGCACTTCCACTTCCGCCTCTCTCTCTCTCTCTCTCTCTCTCTCTCTCTCTCTCTCTCGCCAGCGTGGCTTGTGGCTTGCAGCTTGCAGCCGCCATAAACAGCAGGCCTGCCATGCCATGCTGCCTTGGAGTCAACTTTATGGACTGAAACTCCTGAGAAACCGTAAGAATAAACCTTTCCTTCCCTAATTTTGGGCGTCAGGTATTTTGTCTCGGCAATGAGAGAAAAGTAACTAAGACACACACTCACTAGTTCATTTTGTTTTCCTTGCTTCATCATTATTGCTAATGAGAAAAAAGGATTAAAAAGATAAAGGGCCAAGAAGGAAGGGTAAAAAAAAGTCAAAAGTTGGCTTCTTGCCTAATTGGATTATTACATTTAAGAAGGAACTGCCAATCTTCCTGTGTCTTATTTTAAATCAATCTGAGCTCAAGTAAGGGCTTACAAACCAAACACACTTATAGGTCAAAATTGCCAGGCAGGGTTTCAAGTATCTTAAAGAACCACACCAAGGCCAAGAGCAAAGGCACATGGAAATGGAGACATCTGAAGTTTTGCTGAGCTTCATTAGAAAAAGAGTATAAAGATATATCAGAGTGACTAGAACCACTAGTTTTAAAAGACAACCCATCATAAAACCTTCAGTAATAGGGAGTTACTTGAACATTCTGGATAAACTAGTTGGCTATGGCTTCACATTGATTTGGTAAGTATCTGCTGTTAGTGTCAGCAGATCAAAGACCACATCTGTCATGAGTGGGAGAGAAGGCAAGAGGGAGAGAAAATAGGAAGAAGAAAAGGAAAAGAGCAAGGCAAGAAAAGCAGGGGATATGGGGAAGAGACAATTTCTGTGTGGAGGGTGATAGAGGTGCTATGGGCTGAATTTTATCCACCCCCAAAAATAATTTGTATGTTGAAGTCCTAACCTCTAGTACCTCCAAATTGAGTGTATTTGGAGATAAGGCCTTCAAAGAGGAGACTAAATTAAAAGCAGGCTACTATAATGGGGGCTCTAATCCAGTCTGATGAGTATTCATTCCTATAATAGTAAATTTGGTCACACAAAGAGATACTATAGGCATTTGTGCACAGAGAGATGAACATATAAAGAGACAACGAGAGGGGTACCATCTGCAAGTCAAAGAGACAAGCCTCAGAGGAAGTCAATTGGCTAGCATCTTGCTTTTGGGGATAACATAGTACCTTGCATTTGATAAAGAGCCTAAGAAAACATCAGCAGACCGTAAGAGACATATATAATTGGTGCAACAATGACAACTGAATGAAATCCTCACCAACTTCCTTAATGATTTTGGATATATGACTGGGCCCTCTGGAGTCCTTACTGTCATGCTTGTACAATGAGACTCATAAATTCTGCTTATGCTCAATGACTCTACAAGGATAACACTATCTGATTTTCACTGGGGGAAAGATACTAGTAGGAATAAAGTTGAAGTTAGCCTGTCTAGCGGAACTACATCCACCTCAACTGATGGCACAGACTGTACAGCCAGAGTTGTGTGCTAGAGGCACTCGAAAGTCACAATCTCTGGCTCTATTAGTCTGCGGGGAGGTTTTCTGACATGTCTCCCCTTCCTGGAATCTGACAGAGATACTAAAAGTGGAAAATGTGAGGTCAGAGATGTAGCTCAGTGGCTCAGTGCCTGCCTGGCAAGTGTGAGGCCCTGAGTTCGATAGCCAGTACCAAAAAAGAGAATAGCAAATAAATAGATAAATAAAAATAAAAGTGGAAAGTGTTTCACTAACTGCCTGACCATTCAATCTTCTAAAAAACAGACTAAGAAAGCAGAGAGATAAGACAGCAGCATATCCACTTCTCTGCCTTAGCAGGATATCTCCATAGTCAAAGAGTAACTTCTGCTCCACCACTGTTCTACATCTTTGAGTCTTAAGCAACACTGTTGTGGTGTGTGAAGGTAGTCTTTTTGTTTGTTTTGTGGTACTGGGGATCATATCCATGGCCTGTGCATTCTAGGCAAGCACTCTACTATTGAACTACATTCTGGATCTCCAACTTCAGTTTTTAATATGACCCTAAGTAACTTTTACGGTCCACTGCACAGTATCAGTGGCTTTTACTTTTGGCTCCATGATAGAATCACCTAGGGGTACTACTGAAAATATGATGCCCATGTTTCATCACAGACCACAAACTTAGACCCTCCAAGGTTAGGGAAGGGGACCTGCTTTGTTTTTCCACCAGTTCGATTTTTATTTTTAATTGACAAATAATTGCATATAATTGCAGGGAAGACAATGTGATGTATATACTTAAAGGGTATTTATACAATGTGAAGCATTGGTAAAGTCTACATTGTGGAAGAATGAAATCAAGTTCATTAGGTGATCCAGGAGTACAGTGAGGATCCAGAATCATTGCTTTAGATCAGTGGCAAACCTATGGCATGCGCGCTACAGTGGGCCGTTTCTTACAATTGAAAATTCTAAAATGTTCACCATCACTGCCTTAGATAAATGCTTTTGCTTTTAACTTTGACTTATGTATAACCTGCATCTAGAAAAATACAGGTACCACAAAGATTTACTTGAAAAACTGTGGGGAGGAGATGAATAAATCCTTCAAGAAGAACAAAGCATAGTTGTGATTTTAGGATCAGGCTCTGATCCTAACTTTGCCACTGAAAATTTATGTAACTCCCTGAGCATTCATTTCTTCCCCTGTAAAATAAGAGGCCATAAAATTTGCCATATTTCCCACACCTATTATGTAAAAAGGCCTTGTGAACTATAAAATGCTATCCAAGAAAAGATTATCAAGAGATAAATTATGATCATTATGTATGAGATAAATTTGAGTCATGAAAGCAAAAGCCAGGAAGAGTGATTTTATAGGTGATTTATTTCCCTGAGCTTTTAAAAGTGGTCTGCTAATCCCTGCCGAGTCCTATGTGTGGGAATCTAAGGATAATGTCCTACATCCCCAGCATTGTGGCTTTTGCTTGAGGCCAAGTTATCACCTGATCCTCTACTACAGTCATGTTCTCCCTGGTAGTCTCGGGGTGGGGGTAATGCAAACTTCCTGGTGCAGTTGGGTGACTGATGAAGGAATCTAATTCTTCCCCAGCGGGGCCCTTAGCAGAGTGGAGAGGCTTTGAGGCTCCCTGAAGGATTATTATAGGCCAATGTGGCAGAGCCTACCTGACAGCCACTTAGAATACCAGGAAGTCTGTTTGATGGGTGGGGCTCTGGCCCCGTTTCTTTCTACCACACTCCCGACTATTTTTCTGGACCTTTTTGGTCTGCCCCTACTCTGATTTAAATACTTATTGGAGACCCACAGTTCCACAGAATACTTATATCCCATCAACCTCCACTGCATCTAAGCAGGACTACATCAAATCTAAACATTCACAATCACACACACACACACACACACACACACACACAAACATAAATCACACATGCATATGAACTAAGAATGAAGACAGCCACTGGATAACAAAGGGGTTAGCAGATACTGCTCTGGATGTTGCCAGAACATTTCTAGAAGAGGCTACTTACCAGCCGGGTATTTACCACAGGAAACAGAAGTGCCAGAAGAGCTCCATTCAACATGTGCATTTGTAACCTACAGGGGAAAGAAAATCAAGTGAGGTCACATTCAGACTCGACGTGAAGAAGAAAATATGTTAGGTCAAATCAGATCATTTGGGAGAGGACTAGGTATACAAGTGGTTCTGTGTAAAACAGTCCTAAAGTTTGTGCACATGCAAAATAAATTAAAAGCAGAACGTTTTACGTTAACTAAAATGCTCCGAAGAGTACCACCACTGCCTCAGAATCCCTCAGATGTTTATGGAACACACTTTGATTATAACACTTCATTACATCATGAGCTCTATGCTCCCTAAACATTCAGCCAGCTGCAACCAATGGCTTCAACTGCTATGGCATTAGAAAAGTGGAGCTGCAGCAGCTAAATACTCGCTTGTTACAGTAGAAGGCTATTAGAACATGGCCACCTGTTTACACAGCTATGGCCGAGACTTTTCCCCAAATAAGAGACCTAAACACAAAAGGCTGGTACAAACCAGGGAGCCAATTGCAGTGCTTTGCAAGCTGTGTTTCCCTACTCTCTTAGAAATGCCTTTAAGAACTGTTGCGAGAGATGGGGAGGACAAATGTGGCAGTTCTCCAGGTTCGCTTTGATCCATTTTACATATTGGGCCCTGTAGCTTAAAAGCAAAGTGGAACAAAACAAAACAAAATGGAAAAAAAGGACAATGATGAAAAAGTAAACCACCAAACTTCTACATCCAGTAGTGTTACTGCTTCCTGGTTCCAATACCAGACTTTAAAAATGCAAACCCTTCATAAGTCAAGAACAATTAACTGAACAAGAAACCCTACTTGTAAGTGTTCAGAAGAAGGATGTAAGCAGCTCTCTTCATTCTGGGTAAATGGTCTTTACTCCTGATGAAAAGCTGATTTGATGAGTCATGGACAAACATCACTGAGTCAATGTGCCTCTTAAGAAACACTTGCATATAAATGTTTATAGCAGCACAATTCATAACAGCCAAATCCTGGAAGCGGCCTGTATACCCATTAACAGATGACTGGATAAAGAAAATGTGATATCTATATGTAATGGAATACTACTTGGCTATAAAGAATAACAAATTTGAGGCATTTGCAGGAAAATGGGTGTACTTGAAAAATATAATGTTGAGTGAAATAAACACACAAGCTTAAGTATGATTTGGCATTGCTCATTTGAGTAAGGCAAAGTACAAACAAAGAAAATGATACAGGATGGATAGAGGATGGATTGAAAGAGGACAGATCACATCCAATAGGGAAATGGACAAGGGAATAAGGAGGGAGGAGAGGGAGGAGAAGGAGAAGGGGAAATGAGGGAAATAAAGACGTTCCATGTATAGGATCCTAATATCTCCAACCAATGTAAGTATTATATGCCAGTACATGTGCTAAGACAAAGAGTATCAACAAGTATGAAAAAGGTGATAGAACCAGAGGAGAAGGGGAAAGCAGGAGGGAAGGGGAAGGGGAGTAAAACAACAAGCTGTAATATGGACATGTAACCACTCCCCAAGATGATTGTAAACTGCAGGAATTGTAAACATGTGCTAGTAAAATAAGAAAAGAAAGTCTAAAAGAAAAAAAAGATACCTCAAGGTAACATAGACACTAGCTGGGTCTCAGTGTCTGTCTGTGTGAACCTCTAGAACTGTGGCTCTTTTCTCAGAACTCACGAAAGTGTTTGTAAGACTAAGAGACATTACAAGGAGATCCCAGAAGATGGCTCTGAAGCCCCAAGACTCCTTTTCATCTCTCCTAGACTGTTTCTTTCTGCTGTTCCTTGTCACCAAAGCCTCGACAGTGAGAATATGCACTGAATATATTCCAGGAAAGTAGCTAATTAACTGCTTTACCAAAACTCTCATTTAATTTTACAGCTACCTTCTGAGATAGGTATAATGATTTTTCCCATTTTGCCAATGAGCAAACCAAGTTCAGAGATGTGAGGTGACCAGGTGAATCTCACATATCAGATAGTAGCCAGGACTCGCACCTAGATTTATTTGACTTTAGACTTCAAACTCTTATATCTTTCTTGGGGCCTTACATCAGAGTTTCCCTCCCTTCCCCCAGTCTCCCAGATGGCTTCAAGTGGAAAGTCAGAGATGCTCCTTGTCCTTCATTTTGGTTTCAGGGTCTCTCTTCTCTCCCTGCATTGCCCAGCCCAGGTCTAACATGCTTTCAAGGGATCACTTTAAGGGGAGAAGTCTTTCTGACCAGGACAGGGCATTGCGGTTGTACAGGTTAATGGGGCTTGGCTTGGTCCGTAAAAAGAGGGAGACATACTAATATAATGTCATGCTGGCCACCTGGAGCAGGTGTCTGTAGGTCTTCTACCTAATCCTGACTAGAAGGAGATAAAAATAAACTTTACCAGAGAAATGTCCCTGGGAAGCAAGTCAAGGACAGAGGTAGACAAAGAGAAAAAAAAAAAAACAGATAAAGGCGTCAAATGGCCTTGGGACTTACACAAAGAGGTCAGAAAAAGAGTTGATAGGACACAGAGAGAGAGCCAAGTGCAGAAATGATAAGCCACCCCCACCTCAAATAGAATAAAGGGGGGACAGGGACACTAACTTTAAGGCACACCTATGCACTAACATATACATGTGCATTCACTCTAAAGTCACTGTATTGTTCACTCTAGGGTCATTGCAAAATACAATAGATATTTACATGCCTCTTCACTAACTTTAATCTAACCATGAATAAAGAACCCTCTTGCCGACTAGCTGCCCACCACAAAGATAAGGCCTTAAAAGGTAGGCCAAGGACAAATAAATAAAAAGAATCTGCACATAGACCACCAGAAGAAATGAGGGTAGACAGAGCTGCCCAGATGGCAATTCATTTATGGGAAGTTTCAGGTACAGGGAGAAAGGTCACTCATCCCCCTATAAAAGCAGCTGGGAACAAAGGGGCCACAGGTCCTCTATCTTTCCAGAGACCCCAACCCTGATTCTTTCTTATCCTTATCAGGGTAGCTATCAATCTTCTCCTTTGGTCTCCCTTTTCCTCTTTATAAATAAAGTGTCTTCCTTTCATTAAACTTTGTCCCTCTAATTTTTTATCGGGGCTGAGTTTACAACCTCAGTGGCTGCTTTAGAGCAGTGCTGTCCAATGCAACATTTTTGGTTCCGCAGATGCAACATCTTTGGTTCCCTGACTAGGACCCAGACCCGACAGGTTGGTTAGCTTACCACACACTTACAGGAGGATTATTCAAGGGGTACCCTGTGCTCTGAGGAATGGACTCCAGGTCTGGAGTCATACAGAGTCTGGCCTAACCCTGCTCCAAGGTCTCCTATGTGATACCACACCATATAGAGAGGAAAAATCACACTGATAATCTCTAGGTAATGTTGGATTCTGGTACCAGGCTTTGTCATTGACCTCAAAGGAATGTTGGTCTTTGCACAAGGCTAGACATTTGGACACTGAAAATTAGATGGTGAGGATGATGGAATTGACTCCAAGGTCCCATAGAAGGCCAAAGAAAAAAGAGATAAAAGATTCAAAATGAGTAAGTTCTTAGATAAAGACAACCTTGTGGAGTCTGGGAACCAGTGCCATGTGTGGGCCACCGGCAGACTGGAACAGACAGACCCCAGCCTCCCCCAGTGAGTCAGTGCCATTCACAGACTGGGGGGTAAAGAGAACAAGGCCACACCAGCAAGCAAGCTGAGTCTGTGAACCAGCACCATGTGCGGGCCGCCACCAAACTGGAACATACAGACCCCAGCCTCTCCCTGTGAATCAGTGCCATTGACAGAGCAGGAGTAGAGAGAACAAGGCCACTCCAGCAAGCAAGCCCAATTTGGGAACCAGCAGCATACATGGGCTGCTGCCAAACTGGAACAGACAGATCCCAGCCTCTTCTGGCATGTGGGCTGACAAACAAGAAGTACCAGTCTCCCCTCCCACCCCACCCCTGCCATTAGCGACTGGTTTATCTGAAGAAACACAGGCTGTGATGATAGCTATGGAGGTGAAATGCAACTGGATGCCTGTGGTGCTTTGGTGTTTCACTAACAATGCAGGTCTAGGGCCAGTGGTCTGATCAGAGGTTCAAAGGATAGCAGTACACAGTGGGATATCTACGGGGGATCTCCTTCTGAGGGCTGCAGCCATTGTTGATTCCCTATGGTGTTGTTTTGGAAGTTCTATATTGTTTCCATTGTTTTAATGGGTTGGGTTTTATTCTCTTTTGTTTTGTTTGATTATGTCAAATCCAGTGGCAGGAGCAGCTATTTCAAAGATAGCAAGATATATTATGGTAGCAATTTTGGGTTTACTATTGGCTTGCTTTGAAGTCCTTTATTGCATTCATTGTCTTGTTTTTATTGTTTCTATTCTATTCTGCTTGATTTTTACTATGTCCGAAGATATCTGCAGCTATTTTGAAGACATGAAAACCATTATGGTAACTATCGTTAATTTCGTAATGTTTTGAAGTCCTGTTTTTGTGTTTTTTCTTTTTTCTTTTTTTTTTTTTTTTTTTTTTTTTTTTTATGTTCTTTTTTTTTTTTTTTTTTTTTTTTTTTTTTTTTTTTTTTGGTACCAGGGATTGAACTCACGACCTCATGTTTGCCAAATAGGTACTTATACCACTGAACTAAATCTCCAGCCCCATTCCTGTGTCTCTTACACTGGTTTGTTTTGACTGATTTTATTCTGTTTTATTCTCTTTAAAATAAAAAAAAAGACAATTTTGTGCTGGGTCCTTGAAATTCAGTGCAAGCTACATACATGCCAAAGAATGAATTATCTTTAATATATAAAGAGGTCTTGCATATTAATAACTGCAAAAATAGCTACCACATATTAAATATTTCTATATGCAAATCACCAAGTATTCAAATATAACATGGCTTTCAATCCTCACAGTTTTTATTATCATCTTCTTCATTTCATAGTTGAGAAAACCCAAGCTTCAAGTGATTAAGTAACTTGCCCAAGAGCATAGATATAACTGGCAGAAGCAGAAGTCACAGGTCCTGCCAAGTTTCAAGTCTGTGTTTTTGCCAATGTACTTGTACTTAGTTTCAAATCCATGGCACGAACATTACACATGTTCTATGGTGTGTGTGTGTGTGTGTGTGTGTGTCTGTGTCTGTGTCTATGTGTATCAGTCACATGTGCAGGATGGGCAGAAATTCTAGGATATCCATGGGACAGTAGAGGTCATGTCTGAAAGCATTAGAACCCTTTGTGTGTTAATGGTAAAATTGTTACACAGCTACAACAGAATACAGATCAAGAATACAGATCAGTAAGAAGTAGCGAATCCAGTGTCATGGTTACTTTTCTCTCACTCTGAGACAAAAGTACCCAACACCCAAAGTTAAAGGGATCGAGGCTTACTTAGCTCACAGTTTGTAGAGGTTTCAATCAAGGCAGGATGGTGTCACATAGTACAACAGTTCGTGGAGCCCACAATGGAGCAAAAGTAATGAGGGAATACTACAGGTCATTCAATCCCTTATATCTTATCCAGGATACTTCTGGAAGGTAGCACTCACACCCTTATTGTACTATGAATCAATCCCAGTGTCACACACTCTAGATCCAGCAACCTCTGAAAATGCCCCACCTATGATCACATGAGGCTTTGGGGGGATATCTCGACCTAAGACATAGCATCCAGTTATAGGCAAAGACTTGTTTTTACTAATATCTGCCTCTAGCCTACTACCAAGATTTCTATTGGTTATTGGAAATGGATACTGGACCACCAGAAAGTCCTGTGTGAGATCCATCATTGTACAATAGGAACCATTAATAGCACCCATAGGGTTGTTAAGAGGCATTAATATTTGCAAAACGCTTAGAAAAATAGATGGTATATAGTAAGAATCACAGAAGTGTTTGTTGAACAAATGAAGAACTCAAAGCTTCAAAATAAATGTAGGGAAGGAGGAAAGGTCAGAGAGAAGGAAAGGAATAAGGAAGGAAAGGGGGAGAAGAGAGGAAAGGAAGGGAAGAGGAAGGAGGGGAAGGGAGGAAGGAAGAAATAGGGAAGAAAGGTAGGGAGAGGAAGAAAGGACAGAAAATTATGTAACAAAACCAAACTTTTAAAAATTCAAAGTATAAGAAAGAAATCCCGAGAAAGCAAAAGGAAGTACTGTAGGCTAGAAGTAAAAATTAAGAGTTTGGCGACAGACTTTAATGATACTCATAAACTTACTTCAATCCAGTTCAAAGTCTTGGCTGATATATTGCATATATGTTTTATTTTCTGTGTATTTTGATTTTCTTCACATTTAAAGAAAAACTTTCTGGGGAAGGGATATATCTCAATGGTAGATGCCTTTCCTACCAAGTGTGAGTTCCTGGGTTTGATCCATAGTACTTCTAAGAATAAAAGAAAACAAAACAAAACATCCCTCCCAACTAGGGGAAAAGTATTCCTCTGGGTACAAATAGAGAACAAAACAAAAGACTGATAGAAGTAAATAAAGATATAGATAGATCTTTTGCAAACAGGAAGGGGTGCAGGAGAATGAGGGCAAGGGGAAGCGGGGGAGGAACAGAAAATTTAAAAAAATGTAAGGTGTGTTGTGTACTTGCACCAAACACCCACAATGAATGTAAACATTCTGTGTCATAAACATAAACTAAAAATAATAAGACTGAAAATGGGGAAAGGGGATTTAGACAACAAGGGAGGGATGTGGGTAGGAAGGGAAAAAGGATTAAAAAGGAATCGAACTGTGTTATGAACATGTACCCACTCCCTAAGTTGGGTGTAAACTTTATATAATGCAAGCAGGTACTAATGAAAGAAAGAAAGAAAGAAAGAAAGTAAAACAGCGCTTATCATGTCACAAATATCTCCTGTAAGCTTTTTGGCTTTGGATAAGCTACTATTCTTAGCTTAGTAAGAATTTGGGCTCCATACAGAAAAAATATGAATTGTCACCAAATAGACACCAGTTGTCTATAAATCCAAAGCAATTCTGATCAAAATTCTATTAGTGCATTTCATAGATATAAATTCACTCTAAAATATGTTCAGAAGGGCAAAAAAACAGAAACATAACAATTTTTAAAAAGAGCAGATGAAGAAATCACATGACCTCATTCTAAATTACACCAGTCAAAACAATGTGGTATTGGTCAAGCATAGATATATTAGCCAATAAAACAGAATAGTTCAAAATCTTATCCACAATCATATGGCCATTTGATTTTGACACTAGTGCAAATAATACTGGCACCTTGACATTCACAAGGAAAATAATGCACGCACATAATCCAAACCTTGCCTTACATAAAAGCAAAGTCATAAATCTGAATAGAAAATATAAAACTTTAAAAGTTTTAAAAGAAAACCTATTGCATCTTGACTTTTAAAATCAAGTGTAAAAGAAAACCCAGGAGAAAATCTCTGTAGCCTTCAATTAGGCAAACAATTCTTTGACTAACGTGATACCAAAAACACAATACATGAATGAAAACGATAAGTCAAATCTAATAAAAATTGAAAAATTTTGACCTGAAAAATGTTTAGACATTGAAAAGAAAAGCTATACAATATTTGAGAATGGAAGAAAATATTTGCAAATCATAGATCCAATAAAAATTTTTATGCAGACTATATTTAAAAAGATCCTCAAACTCAACAAAGAGGAAAAAAATCCTAAATTTAAAAATAGGTCAAAAAAATTCCCAGGAAAGATACCATATATGGGACTAGAGAGGTATAGCTCAGTGGTAGGGTGCTTGACTAGCACAAAGTCCTGGGTTCCATCCCTAGTACTACACACACACACAGGCACATAAGCACGTATGCAATCAAAAGATACATCACTGGCATGAAAGTAGGGGAGGACGGCATTCCATATCATTAGGGACATCCAAACTAAAACTAAAATCAGATGTTACTCCTCACCTATAAATAGAATTGCTAAAATAAAAATACTGACAATATCAACTGGTGAAGAAGCCATGAGAAACTAGAACTTCCACTGGGTATCACATGCTCATAATCCCAGCACTTGGGAGGATGAGGCAGGAGGATTGCCATGAGTCTGAGGCCAGCCTGGGCTACATAATGAATTCAAGGCCATCTTGAACTACATAGTGAGACCTTGTCTCAAAAGAAAAAAAAAAGCCAGAAAAAAAGCCCCAAAACTAAAGCCTTCATACATTATTGATGGAAGTATTGAAGTACCAGTTTGGAAAATAGTTTAACAGTACCTTATAAAATTCAGAAAGTTTAAAACTACTTATCCATTATTCAGTAATTCTACTCTTGGATATTTACCCTCATGAGATAAAAATGTGTGCTTCCTGAGAACATACAGACAAATGTTTACACCAAAACAGCTGTAATCTAATCACAATAGACAAAATCTAGAATCAATTCAAATGCCCTTCAATGAGTGAAAGAATAAAGTATGACATACATACTCATCATTCAGCAATATAAAGGAGCAAAGGATTGATGCAATGACTTGGATAAATCTCAAAGGTATTGTGCTGCATGAACACAGTCTCTCCCAAAAGTTATCTACAGTAGGATTCATGTACATATGACATTCACCAGAGTGAAGAGGAACTGATGAGTGGCTGCCAGGTTTTAGGGATGTGGGTGTCATTCTAAAGAGACAGTATGAGGAATTTTCAGGGTGATGGAACTATTCAATACCCTCACTGTGATGACAGCTACAGCAATATACACATATGTTAAAACACACAGAGCTTTACCCCCAGAACATTGGATACTACTATATAATAAAATACAAAATATACACAAAAAGCAAAACATCAAACTCTCCCAGAGTTAACTTTCACACCCAGAAAGTGATCCAAGATTCTAAGTCTGCTAAACAATGTCTTCTCACCGTTTTTTTAATCTTAAAAATTTCGAACATATAGAAAAGTATTTTAAAGGCGCGTCCATGTGTCTCCCATCTCACTTTAATAAATCTGAAAATTAATGATTCAGGTGAAGCTTTCTGCATACGCTTTCTGAACAGCATCTACCTACCCCACTCTCCACTAGAAGGAACCTCAATTCTGCACAGAAACTTTGGAAGGAAAATCAGGGCTTTCCTTCTTGACCCTGTTTTTATACATATTTTGCCTTCATATGTGTCCATAAATCATATACAGTGTTGTTTCTTGTTAGATATATAGTATAAACATATATATGGCACATGTCTTTCAGTAAATTACGTCTTTTGCCCTTTTAATTACCCATTTCAATACATGCAGCTCTCCTTCACCTTCTTTTCACTGTTGTATAAAATTCAGGTGTATGAGTATACTGCAAGTTATTTATCCACTTTCATACTCCTGGATATCTGATGCTACTCTTTTCTGAATGGCAATGTATGTTGAGATATACTTTCTGTAATTTGTATAGGAAGTACAATAGAATATTTCCACTGTTCCATAGTACGGGGTCTTTCTATACTGACCTGCTGTTCACATAAAAGCTCGTGGCTGAGAGTGTACCTTCTGTGCTGGCTATGTGAGGTCCTACAGCACAAGCCTGTCATGTGGCAGGGAATGAGATTCATGCCTGGCAAGTCAAATGCACATATCAGAAAGTGTACCAACTGCTGAATCAAGGTGGTGGTAACACATATGTCCAGTGGATTTTCCTCTTCATTTTTTACGTGTTTGAAAGTTTTATAATAAAAATTGGCACAAAGAAGGGGAAAAAAAGACAAGTATAACAAAGTTTGGAACGCTTTGCCTGAGGGCACAAAGGTAATTTTCCTCTTGCAGCCAGTGGTTTTCACCTTCCTCGTGTGTTACCGAACAGAGTTATACAACTGCAAAGGTTCCAGACCACTTTTTTCCCCTGTGAAATTCAGGAAGTTGGCAAAGGCTCCTATTTGGAAAGTGCTCAAATGCTAACAGTCTATTTATGTGAGAGTACTTTTCATTCTGAAATGCTACTTATCTGAATGAAAGCAATTTTTATTCCTAAATTATAATAATGAAGTACGGAGTAAAGTGTCAAGACAAGAATAATACTATATATTATTATTGACATTTATTTGGAACTTAATAACATGTCAGGTTCCACACCAAGAAATTACAAGGGTTACCTCACCTAACTATCGAAACTATGCAAGAAGGTAGTTACTATTAATAGTCTTATTTTACAAGTAAGAAAATGGGTGGCCCAGCAAAGTAAAAAGAGGCAGCAAAAGATTGGTTCCCATTCCTCTGATGACTAGTACTTTGCATGTTTCCCTGATGGGAAAAGCTATCTAGATCTCTAGCCATTCTTTTACCTGGAGATAATGCACATTCAAACACATGTTCAAAGCAGAGCAGCCCATGAGGAAGAAAAATATGCAGTCCCTGCTCTGAAAACCTTCAGAGAACTTCCAGGAGACTTGTAGAAGACAAGTTGAATATGTATACATAGGGAAGAGGAAGAGGGATCTGTCAACAATCTGTAAGCTTCCTCCCTTTTTTAAGCACTAAGGAAAGAATATATATAAATGCAAGGCAAGACCCTGACAGATAACACATGAGCTGTGTTTCACATAAAAAAAATAACTGGTCTCCTGAAATTGTTGCTTACTATGGGCCTTTTAGGTCCCTGGTCCCTTTCCCCCTTAAATCTGCAGCATTCACATATAAGGCTTTCTCTCCCTTGCCGAGAATTGGATCTTAATAAAATTATTTAATAAAAAAAAAGATAATAGGCCAGGCGTGGTGGCACATGCCTGTAATCCCAGCACTCCACAGGTGGGGGCAGGAGGATCACTGTGAGATCAAGGCCAGCCTGGGCTACAAAACAAGTTCTAGGCCAACCTGAACTACATGGTGAAACCCTGTCTCAAAAGGATAAAAAAAACCAAAAAAAAACAAAAACAAAAAAAAAAAAAACAGTTGTTCAGGTCAGGGGCAGTTTCTCAAATATCATCTTTACTACTGAGTCCAAAGCAAAGCCAAAAACCAACCACCTTCGAGGTGAAGGTGGCAAAAGGCTGCTCCTTTGATAACATCATATAACCCGAACCAGGTCCCAGTTGAGAACATGTCAGGATCCAGAACAGCTGATGTGATGAGTACTGGGGAAATGTGTACTAAGATGTAAAACCATTCCAAGACATTAATACAACAAGTTCAACCTGTGTCCATCATCTTATAATCTCAGGGCAGTTCTAGAGATACAAGGCTCTCTAAGGGAAGTCACGTTGTTTAAAACTCTGACAGTAAAATACATGGAATCGGAAAAAGAGACAACTGAAGGGCTACTGAACTATCCTAATATCATGGTCAACAGGATATCAATCTCACAATGCCACAATCACATCAGGCTTCCCTCATTCCTGTCACTCACCCCCAAGTTTCTCTTACCTACTTCAGCTCACACCCAGCCTACAGTGTCCTCTCCACCCAGCAATACACCTCCTGCTCTCACCACCCTCTCCTTTTCTTCTTCAAAAGCCTCTCCAGACCGAATCGGCACATACTCATGACCAAATAATCTCACTTGCATCACAGATCTGCTCCCCTCAATGTGTACATGAAGATGCTCAGATTTCTGGGTTTCCGCATTGAGGGGAACGGGTATTGTGGCTTCCAGAGGCAGAGGAAGTGTGCAAGTTCTCTGTTCTGCACTTTTCTTCCCAGGGTGGGTTGGGGCAAGAAGAGTTCACTGCCAATCAAGCTGCACTGCTCAGTGACTCCATGAGTTCCCCAACCTTTACTGTGCACATTAGGATAATCTGGTACATTATGTGGTAGGTGTTCACAATGCTGCTAAACAGTCTGACTAAAACCCAAAGCTTGGAAAACTTTAGCTGCCATTCCCTTTTCCTTAAGTATTCCTTCAAGATATCCTAGCTCAGAGAGACTCCAAAAGCTAGCTTCTCTAAGACACTCTGAATCCCTCATGAAACTCTCTTTAAAAACAACACAGGACACTAAGGAAAAAGTTGAGAATCACTGCCCACTGTCATGGTGGGATCCATGGAAACTGGGAAGGGGGCATGAATGCCTTCTACAGGCGATTACTCTACCCTTTTTCAGCTTGCAGAACACATTCAATGGACTGAGAACCTCTGAACCTCCTGAAGTAGAATAGAAAAAAATGAAAGATAGGCAAAAAAGAGACAAGAAAACGACAACAAAAAAATGTACTTTGTAAAAAGACTACAACTTTCAGCACTTATTCAAAGTTACCCAAGACAGTCCCCATGCCAACATTTTTGGGCTAGACTTATACCTCTTTTTCTATCATATCCTAAAAGGTCATAAATTGACTTAATCAATAAAGGAATAAATACAAGCCTGGGCCTGATATAAGGACAGCCCCAATGTGAACAGTTTTTGGCCAGATTTACACTTTCTCTACTAGACCCATCACTCAAAGAACACAAATTGGCCCAATTAGAAAAAGTAAACAGCCGGGCGTGGTGGCGCACGCCTTTAATCCCAGCACTCGGGAGGCTGAGGTAGGCGGAGCGTTGTGAGTTCGAGGCCGGCTTGGGCTAGAACGCGGCGCAAGGCCGACCTGAGCTACATAGTGCGACCCTGCCTCAAAAAACCAGGGCCGGGAGTTTGGCTCAGTGGCTTAAGCGCCTGCCCTGGCAGGCGCAAGGCTGTGAGTTCAATCCCGGTGCCACAAAAAAAAAAAAAAAAAAGAAAAAGTAAACAATACATTGGGTCTAGAAAATGCTTACACCTATCAGAAAACAAACAAAAAAACCTGCCTATGCCTGTAAGCAGGCTAGTACCCTTTTAAGGGATGTGGTGGGAACACTTTTATTCCTAGGTTTTAATCCCCTCAGAAAATATAAATGCACCCAGACCCAAAATGTAATGTGTCTCATTGCTTTAAGCATCCACATTCCTTTCAAGTACAACCTATAATCTCTATCTCTGACTAATAAACCTTACTTGTCTCTCTTCCTGAAACACTCTAAAATTTATTTATTTATTTATTTATTTAGTGTGTGTGTGTGTGTGTGTGTGTGATGGGAGTAAGCAAACCTGCAGGCTAAGTTTTAAAAACTCTCAGACCCAGCCCAGTGACACTCCCATGCTGTCCAGGTTTCCTCTTAGTCATAGGGCTGTGGCTCACAAACTTCTAACTCCTACAACCCATAGCCCCAAGCTCTTAGCTTCAGAAGGATAATGAACATGGATTGCTAACTCTGTCCCAAGAACAAAATTACCAGAGACCTGCTCCCTCAATCTCCAATACCCTGGAATATGGGGGACCTTGGTTGGAATTTGGGCCCTTCCCAGACCAAGCAGGGATTTCCAAAAATAGAAGTAGGAAGGAGAGTACACATCCTCTGCATACCACTGAGAGAAAAACAACTTAGACTCAGGAGGACAGCACTGTTTCCTGATGGAAGGGCCCAGGTCTCTGGATGACAAGTGGTTATCATAGCCTGGAGCCTGCAGAAATAGCTGACTCTAGTTAGTGGCTGCTCTTTTATCTACTGTGGTTAATAACTTAAGAGCTCAGATTTTCTAGCCTTGGAAAGAAATGAGATCATCTGCAGAAAGCATCACTAGTCACTACTTGTATTACAAGCATGAAGGAAGGACTGGCTGGTTTTCAAGATACATCTGATATGAACACTTGTGTGTGTGTGTGTGTGTGTGGCACCGGGGATCGAACTCACAACCTCGCACCTGCCAGGCAGACACTTAAGCCACTGAGCCAAATTCCCGGCCCTAGTTTTTTGAGACAGAGTCGCACTATGTAGTTCAGGTCAGGCTTGTGCTCACATTGTAGCCCAAGCCAGCCTCCAACTCACAACACCACTCCTACTTCAGTCTCCCAAGTGCTGGGATTAAAGGCGTGCGCCACCACGCCTGGCTTAATCCTACACTATTCTACTTTTTTTTTGTTTTGGGGAACCTCCAGTTGGATATGGACTAGTTTTTGAGTTTGCCGATTTTTTTCTGCCAGCATTAGCCATATAGTTAAGGAATGGTTGGCCACTTTGCTGATTGTTATGTAAACTTTTGGTTTATAAGTCACAAGACTGATGGTGTTGGAAAGATTTAGTATCTTTCTACCTTTAGATTTCTGAAAGCTGCTGAGTGAATTGGGTATAAATTGTCTCTTCTTATTTTAGCATTAGCCTGATTATTATTAGGGATTTCTCCCAGATTACAGCAATTATATGACCATCTATCTTAAATTTTCAGTTACTTGGAGAATTTTATCTGTTTATGTATCTTCACAGGTGTTTCAGTGGTAAATTGGACGAGGTTGGGTTAGTGGTTGTTAGTCAAGTGCAATTTTAAAATAGAAACAATGTATTGTTGGATTTAGAGAAGAACTCGGCAAATTTTTGCTATAAAAGGCCAGATAGCAAAGTTTAGACCACAATGGCCATTTCATCTCTGTACTTGTACTTCTTAACTATTATAGCAAGAAATCAGCACAGAAATATACAAACAAATGAGTGTGGCTGTACAGTAGTCCAGTAAAATTTTATTTACCTAAACTGAAGGACCAGATGCAAAGTTCTGGAAATGGCTGGTGGTGATAGTTGTACAACATTTTGAATATACTTAAGACCAATGAACTACACACTTAAAAGCAGTTAAGATGGGTAATTGTATGTTCTTTATATTTTATCACATCAAAAAAGCCAAATCTGGAGAATCATATTTGAATTCAAAGGAATTAGATCTAAGACATACGGTGAGGCAGTGCTAGAGAGAGGGATAGAGGATGGAGGAGGAATTGTATAATAGGACATTAACTTACATTATTAATAAAACATAAAGTAGTGGGAGAAATTGAGTACCTATATTTAAAAGTAATACCTTAGTGGGGGTTGGAAGGTTCCAGATAGCTGCAGTTGTCCTCGTGACCTCATCCCATGCTCCTTAGGGATGGAGATACATGAAGTTCATTTTCACACTTCTGCATGTAAGGATCACAGCAAGGTTTTTTCTCCTCCTCTGCTTGTGAAACCTTGGCCACTGTCACAAGTGTTCATATCAAGCCAGACGTGGTGGCACACGCCTTTAATCCCAGCACTCGGGAGGCTGAGGTAGGCAGAATGTTGTGAGTTCAAGGCTGGCTTGGGCTACAACGCAAGCCCAAGGCTGGCCTGAGCTACACAGTGCGACCCTGCCTCAAAATACTGGGGCCGGGAGTTTGGCTCAGTGGCTTAAGCGCCTATCTGGCAGGCACAAGGTTGTGAGTTTGATCCCCGTGCCACCAAAAAAAAAAAAAAGAAAGAAAGAATAGCGTAGGACTGGTGCTGGCCCACTGCATGCTGGGAATGGGAGTCTTCTCAAATAAAACTCAAGTAGCCATGCATGTGGGAGGCTGTAAGATTTCATGTACCTCATCTGCTCAGAGTATCCCAGAGTGTAATAGGTAGCTAATTCTATAGCAGTTCACCAGAACACACTGAATGAATAGCTTCTCCACACTGAGAAACAGGCTAGAAGCTATGTGTGTCAACCTACTTGCCAAAGTGGAGCTGATAACTGGTTCTAACCAGTACCACAGAGAACATAAGAGTACTCAAAGGCAGTCTACATATCCTGCCTTTGCCCAATATCAGATTCTCCTTTAAATATGCACAGACATTAAAGAAAAACAGCATGGTTCCTATGAAAATCTCTGGTAGCACAAGAACATATCTTATCATTCTGAAGACCTGGAGAAGGCACAAATGTCTGCAGTCAGAATATGAACTAAAAGAAATATTTAAGAAAACTGCATTCTCAACAGTATGCAATAAAACTTGATCTGTGAAACAGGTAAAAAAAAAAACATTAGGATAAAACATATTGAGAAGGAAAAACAAGAATCTGGAATGATAGAAAGTTCAGCAAAAAAAGAATCACAAGGAAATCAATATTGTAATAACAGAATTAATTTCACATTGGAGATGACAAAGAGCAAAACCAATCAAATTCATAATATGGAAGTCATCTCTGAATCCAGAGGAAATTCATTTAGTGGATTCCACAATTGATGAATTTGGCCAAATGAAGTGGTCAAAGACCAAAACACAAATGAATCACTCAAAAGATTCCAAAAAAATATTGGCTAAGTCTGCGATATTCCAAACATACCCAATATGTAAAAACTTGTGCTTTTCCACATGCAGGACTACCTGAGTTTTAATTGATTTATTTTCAGGGACTTGACAATTTAAGAATAAGGTAATTCCTTAACATTATAACATCTGATTAGTTATTTTTCTCATTGCTGAGACACAGTAGCCAATCAACACCAACAATTTAAAGGAAGAAAGTTTTATTTTGGCTCACAAATTATGGAGGTTTCAGTCCATAGTTGGGTGGCTCCAAAGCAGAGCAGCATGGCAGAGCAGAATTGCTCAAACCATGGCAGGCTGGAGCAGAGAGCAATCAAAGGAGAGGGAGGGAGCCCTTCCAGGTCATATCCCCAGTGACTCACTTCCACACACCAGACTTTACATCCAACATCACATTTAACTATAAATTCATCAATGATTAACCCACTGATGATTATCATGCCCCCAACATCCAATCACCTACCCAAAACCCCACCCTAGGAGCATATTGGGTTGTTAGGGGACATTGTCCTCACCTTAACTAACAACTAATGTCAAAGTCAACTAAAGTGAAACAGTAGAAACATTCCCATTAATTGGGTCACTACAAACATTGCCATTAAGATTAAAAGCAAGATGAGGATTGCTGCCAGTACTACCATTATTCAACATTATTCCGGAAGTTTCAGCTAATACAACCGGGCTTAAAACAAAAAGAATAAAAAAGCTAATTTTTAAAAGGAGTTAAAGTTACCATATGGGAGTAGACATGATCAATTTCCAAAATAATCCAAAGGAAACAGCTGAAAAACTATTAAAAGAGTGTTAAACACAGTGGCCAAATGCCGCAGTCCAGCAGTCCAGCAGGGCTAGGTCCATAGAGTCCCCGAAGGTGGGCTTGAGCATCGGCACATGGAGAACAGACACACAAACAGCTCAGAGAGTGAGTGAATCTGCTTCGTTTATTGCAAGCTCTAACAGAATATTTTAAACTTTCTTTTTTGGCAGGGGTTGAAAGTTAGATAAAAAGAATGAGATCAACAGATGTTTTCTGGTTACATGATTAGTCAGCATAGGCAGAAAGATTATACTTAGTTAATGACTTGAAGTGTGTTTTGGCTACTAGTTCTATGAATAGATTATTGATTGGTTTCGTTTTGCTGAACCAGTTTTCCTCTTTTTTCTGTGGGACAAAATCTTAACAATTGTTTTGGAACATCAATCTTGGTTTGGGGAGGCCTAATGTACTATGGAGGGTCAGATCATTCTAAACGCTCCATAAGACTATGTTCACTCAAGACTCAGTCCCCCTTAACCCCCCACGATGTTCTCAAAGTGGTGATATTAACTGACTGTCTGCCAGGACGTGCCAACCCCTGTCCCTTTTAAAAAAACAAAACATGGTAACATATCAGCCTCCCCGCAAAATGACCTCACCTAACAAGCTGACACAAATTCCAGTAAAGTAAAGGGCAGAGATAAGACCTTCCCACATATGACTACCACTGAGAGACAAACTGCTCTAACCAGGTTGTGCCCCTTGCTTCAAATTTTGCTCACTGTAAAGGCTTGACACTGCTCTGAACGCCCCTGCGTGGAGGATCTCAGGCAGTCTCAGCCAGCTGGTCAATCTTATTATTATCAAAGTCTCCCAAACTTCTGATTTGGCCTTGGCCTTATTGGTCCGGTTCGGTGTCAGATCATTACACCATAAATTGTAGAAAGACATATTTGACTATCTTTGTTAACTATCCCTTTGTTCTTATTATATGTTTTTGTAAATGGGAGCAAGAAGTCAGGGAGTTTCTGTACTTTGTTTACTGATTTTGTGCATGGGAAAGAAAGAAAAATATTCTCTGAACTGGGTCAGAGCACAAGTTAACCAACAGTTCCCAAGAAGCATAAACCCATTCCCACAAAGCCAATTTTCATGCTGTGTCCTTTTTTTAAAAGACATCCTCCTTGAAGATCTATCTTCTTCCATGTTTGGACCTTGTCAACAGAACAAGGCTAGAGAAGGACGCAGTAGCCAAATATAAAACAAACATACAAAAACCACAGAATCTTTCCTAAGTACCAGTAATGCCTAGTCTGAAAATTTTAATAACTAAATGGTGCCATAAACTACAAACTATCCAGAAATGACCTCGGTGGGAAATGTGTGGAAAACACACACATACATGCACCCTTGAGAGACATAAAAGAAAATGTGAGTAAATTAAGAAATAAATCATGTCTTTTCCTGGATGGAGATATTTGGTACTGCTATGATGTCATCACAGTTCTACGTTTATAGTAACTACAGTAAAAATCCTGGTATAATTTTGGGAAAAACACGAGAAAGCACTTTAAATTCATTTCGAAGAAAAACCTAGTTGAGACTGGACAAAAAAATGTATAGGTAAAGTAGTAGGCTGAGGATATGGCCTACCAGCTGTTGCAATGCAAGCATATGAAACTGGTGAAAATCCAACACACAGATCAATAAGCTAGTACAAGCCCCCCAAATAAATCCTAGCATATATAAGAATGCATTTATGATAAAAGTGTAGTAGTGATAATCTTGGGGAAACAGTTACTCCGCAGTGCTCAAATAAATGACTATTCAGTGGAAAATATAAATTATATCTCCACTTCATTGCACTCAAAGACTGAATTTTTTCCACTCTTTTTACTGGTTATACAGAGTAATGGGGTTACTTTTGGCAGATATGTATGTATACGTAACATACTTCAATCATTTTCACTTTCTGTGCCCTGTCTTCTCCCCAGTTTTACATTTTTGGGGGGGATTTCAATGTGTTTAATATATTTTGCTCATATCCATCTCCCCTATTACCCTCCCTTACACCTCTACCTCTCACTCTTATTTCCTTCCTTTTGTCTAATAATAGTCTCCCTTCTACTTTCTTTTCATCTTTTGAGATTCCTCAGAATAGGGAAAACATGCAATCTTTGTCTTTCTGAGTCTGGTTTGTTTTGCTCAACATGATCATCTCCAGATCCACCAATTTGCTTGCAAATGACATAAATTCATTCTTTATTACTAAATAATACTCCATTGTGTATATACACCACATTTCACTATCCATTCTTCTGTTGATGGGCACCTAGGCTGATTTCATATCATGGCTATTGTGAATTAAACCACAATAAACATGCTTATGCAGATATCCTTACAATATGCTGACTTTAATTCCTTCAGATATATACCAGGGAGTGGCATACTGGGTCATATGGTACTTCTGGTTTTAGTTTTCTGAGGAACTTAACTTCCACAATGGCTCCATTTATATTTCTACCAGCAGTGTAGAAGTGTTCCATTTTTCCCTTGCATCATCACTAGCATTTATTATTTTTGTGTTCTTAATGATAGCTACTATGTCTAAGATGAGATAGAATCTCAATATAGTTTTATATTTTTATTTTATTC
Source organism: Dasyprocta punctata (assembly GCA_004363535.1). NCBI lineage: Eukaryota > Metazoa > Chordata > Mammalia > Rodentia > Dasyproctidae > Dasyprocta > Dasyprocta punctata. The sequence goes on along the minus strand of RJWM01002530.1, from coordinate 79,299 downwards.
TCAATGTAGTTTTAATTTGCATTTCCCTAACAGCTATTTTTCATATATATATATATATATATATATATAATATATATATATATATATATATATATATATATACATATACATATCTTGTATTTTGTCTCTTAAGAAGTGTGTGTACAATTCATTTGCCCATTTATTGATTAGGCTGTTTGTTGTTTGGTGTCAATTTTTTTAGTTATTTTTATATTCTAGATAACCTTTCTTTAAAGAGTAGCTTGTAAAAACTTTACCATTCTGTCAGATGCATCTTCATTCTGTTTGTTGTTTTCCTTGCTATGAAGAAATTTTTAAATATGATGTAATCCCATTTCTTGATTCTTGCTACTATTGTCTCTGTTATTAGAGTCCTATTCAGGAAATCTATGCCTGTGTATATGGCTTCAAATGTTACCCCTATGTTTTCTTTTAGCAGTTTCAAAGTTTCAGGTCTTATACCTAGGTCTTTGATCCATTTTGAATTACTTTTTTTGTACACAGTGGGAGACATCTAGTTTCAGTCTTCTATATATGAATGTCCAGTTTTCGAAGCACCATTTGTTAAAGAGGCTCTTTTTTGTGTGTATTTTTGGCTCCTTTATCCAGAATCAGGTGGCTGTAGTTGTATTGGTTAGTTTATATGTCCTCTGTTCTATTCCACTAGTTTGTATGTCTCATAGACTAGATTTTGATATTCTAAAAAATGAAATTTTTAAAACAATTATTTAAAAACTGGGTTATCTATCTCATCTTACAATGGGAAGTCTTTAAGCATAAAAGCACTGGAAGAAATTACCATTGTCTGAAAGGGGTTCGAAATCAACCAAATAGACCAATAAAAATTCAAAACCAGATCTGGGCATGGTGGCACATGCCTGTTATCCCACCACCTGGGAGGGTGAGGAGGAGGATTACAATAAATTCAAGGCAAGCCTAGGCTACATAGTGAGTTCAAGGCCAGCATGACCTACATAGCAAGACTCTGTCAAAAAAAAAAAAAAGCCAAAGTATATCAAATGTATCATTAAAAAGTTAACAGGCAATTTGGAGATAACTAAGTAGTGCAAAGTTGATAATAGGTTTATACTATTTATATACATAAAGTTCATGCAAATCAGTGAGAAGTGAAACATTCCTACATAAAACCGAAAACATGAATTCTCAATCTGCAGAATAAAAATATAAACCACTGAAGAACATATGCATGCTAAATACAGTTATGTATATATTTGAAATTTGCTACAATGAAATTTGAAAGAGAAAAAAGAGAACTGAGGAAAAGGGCAAGGAAAAAGAAAAAGAGAAGCCCACCAGTGAGATGCCCAGAAGTGCGGCGGGGGGGGCAGGGTTTGTGGCAATGCTGTAACATAGTGCTCTTTCCTCTCCACTGGGTTTCCAAAAGGTAATCTTATTCATTAAGAACTGGGAGGACAAGATGTTCCATTTGATGGGACCGGGTAAGTTCCCTAAGGGTGACTAGGACAGGTAACTTTTGGAGTTGGTAGAAGGACTGTAAGCATGAAATAATCTCTTTAGGTATATACAATCATCCCTCATTATTTATGGGAAATTGACTCCCTGCAAATACCAAAAATCTGTGTTTAAGTCCCTTATATAAAATAATGTAGTATAATATCCAATATAATGTTAATGATACATAAATAGCTGTTATGCTGTACTATGTAGGAGATAATGGCAAGAAAGGGTCTACATGCTCAGAACAAGTACAATTTTTAAAAAATACTTTTAATCCACAGTTGGTTAAAGCTGTGAATGTAGAACTGATTGGTACTGTGCTGGTTCTACTCAAACCTGAGTGGCCTGTATGTTGAAAGTAAATAGCTCTTCAGTAAAAAATCATTCAAATAAGCCAAATGAGCAAATGGAAAATGACTCAGATTCAAAGGAACACAGAACAGCACTGCATGTGCAGAGACAACACAACAAACAATTCTGGTGCAGCCATATAAGTATCCGCAGACAAGGGGAGCCAGGAGTAGGCAGGGTTAAGAGGCCTTCGGGGGCTGAAGGCTGTCAGGCTGGAATTCTAAGAGTTGGAGCTATCAGTGATAAAATTTTAGCCCCTTCCAATTTAAACTTCTCATGCTAGATTCTTGCTTCTTGCTGAGGCAGCCTTTCCAGCAGCAGGTGATAGCAGCAGGACTTAGTACGTCATATTTCAACTGAGGGGTACATAAATGAAGCAGTCCAGGACCCTGCCAGGACAGTGAGAAACCATCATTCCCCCTTGCCAAGGTACCATGGGAACCCTATGGAGAATTCTACCCCTTAACCACCCCAAAGGAACTGCCAGCTTGAGTCCAGCACCAGCATACAGTCTACTGCATCATAACCCCTTTCCTGCCGTGACCAGGCATGCCTCTACAAAGTCCATGCCAAGCCCTGCTTAGCTCAGAGGCTGGCAAACTCATGCGTGGCTGGTACAACAAAGGACCAAATGAAAAAAGAGGGAGGGAAGACAGGGCTGGTCAGTTCATAGGATATACTGGAACAAAGACCACAGCAGCCCTTCTGGGTATACCAAGATATATAGAATTGTAAATAAGATGTTCTCATGCTTTAACCCTTTAAATAATAATGAAATAGTAGAAAATATTCACTGGAGCAATTTTAGACACTGATTAGGAGACTGGGGCTCTGGAGCCAGAGAAACATTTAATCAAATTCAACATGCACCTTGCACCAAAATTACATCACAGAAACTTTCTGAGCCTCAGTGTGCTTGGTGGGACCAGGGATACTATTTGTGACTGCCAACCATGTTTACTGAAGAATTAAATAAGATAACCCATTGTTTCCCACTGTACCTAGGTACACAGTAAACCTGATTATGTACCTTAGCAGGAAAAGAAATTCTAACTCTGCCAGTATGTACTCTTAGCCAAGTTGTTTAATGTTTCTTAGCACTGAACTGCTCTATCAATAGTGTAGATAATGTATGTTGTAGCTCAAAGTATCATCTTAAGGATTAGATGAGATAAATTGCTTTGAAATATTTCTTTTTTTCTTTTCTTTTTTTTTCTGGTACCTGGGATCAAACTCACAACCTCATACCTGCCAGGCAGGGGCTTATGCCACTGAGCTAAAACTCTGGCCCTATTTTTGGAGACAGGGTATCACTATGCAGTTCAGGATGGCCTTGAACTTACTTTGTAGCCCAGACTGGTCTCAAACTCACAACAATCCTCCTGCCTTGGCCTCCCCAGTGCTGGGATTAAAGGCGTGTGCCACCACTCCCAGCTGAAATATTTATTTTAAGTAGTCAAATAAGTTTTTTTTGAAATAAATATTTTGAATACTTTGGTTTTGTTTGTTTGTTTGTTTTTTGCGGCACCGGGGATTGAACTCACAACCTCGCGCCTGCCAAACAGGTGCTTAAGTCACTGAGCCAAACTCCCAGCCATGTTTTTTTTGAGATAGGGTCGCACTAGCTCAGGCCGGCCTTGTGCTCGCATTGTAGCCCAAGCCTGACTCGAACTCACAACACTCCTCCTAACTCAGCCTCCCGAGTGCTGGGATTAAAGGCGTGTGCCACCATGCCTGGCTCTATTTTGAATACTTTGAAATTATTTTGAGATAAAGTATTTTGAAAAGAGTGGACAGAGTTACTAAGAACTGTCTACTTTCTAAAATCTTGATTCTTGATTTCACACTACACATGGTTTTTCCACAGAATGGAATAATAAACACCCATCAAAATGGGCTGTACTGCAAAAATATGGATGAGTTTTCAAGGACTTAAGCTCAGTGATTTAGAAAAGTCAATACAGAGATGATTCCATTTATATAACATTCTTGAAATAATAAAAGTAGTTTAGTTAATACAGTAAATGAGATTAAAAAACAGGTTAGTTTTTGATGGGGATTGGGGATAGGGTACAGGTGGGAAGGTGGTGAGTGTTGCTACAAAAGAGCAACAGGAGAGATCTTCATGGTGATAGAACTAGTCTGCTATATCAAGCCGGATTAACATTCATATCCTAAATATGCAACTGTAACTATGGTTTTGCAAGATGTTACCACTGGAGGAAACGAGATAAAGGGTACATGGGATTGCTCTGCGTTTTTTTTTTTCTAAAATTGAATCTATATTTTTATATTTCAAAGATTATGTAGCAAAATTACACATGTAATTACCTCAAAATACAACATTTAATTTCAAAACAATGACACATTTGTAATGTAAGGAAAGCTACAAGTAAATAAAGAACAGAAAACTATGACTAAATGTAAAAAGTAAAGAAATAAATACTAATTTTGAGAGACTGATAAAAAGCAAAGGGGAAATAAATAAAAATAAAAGCTGAAAAACAAGTTAGAAATATAAAATAGGGTAGAAAGAATAAATAGCTCCCAAATGTGCCACTATATAGTACCTGAAAATTGGTAAGGTCCTTACAAATTTGATTAAAATATAGAAGAATATAACAAACAAGATTAAGTCCAAAAAAGAATATGAAACTACAGATGTTGAAATACTTTTTAAATTATGAAATAAGGTTCATGTTATGGCTTATATCTAGATGTCTCCCCAAAGAGTCATGCTGTCAAAGATGGGGCTTTATTAGCACATTTACAATATGTAACGACTACATTTGTCTTGGGGGTTGTAAAAGTACATGACACATATTAATTCTCTGTTTTATCCCTGTGCCCTCCCCTCCCCGCACTTGCCAACTCTTCTTCCCCTACTCATTTGCAAAAACTCTATTTCCATTTTTTCTTCAACTTTTTTTTTGGAGGAGGGGTACCAGGATTCAAACTCAGAACCTCACACTTGCCGGATAGGCACTGCACCACTGAGCTAAATCCCTGACCTCTCTTCAACATTGTTTTAAATCCCTTTTCCGTTACTTCCCTCCCCGCACCTCCTTTTTTGTTCCCCTTCCCATTTGAAAATGGTATCTCTGCTTCCTATCATCTATCTTTTATTTTGTTCCTTATCTGTACTCCGAGTTTCTCATGTAAGAGAAATAATGTGTCTAATTCATTTCACTTAAGATTATGTTCTTGAGGTATATCCACTTCCCTAAAAATGCCTCAAGTTTATCTTTTATGGCAGAGTAGTACACATATATATAAATATCATTTTTTTCTTTAACCATTTATGTGTTGATGGACATATGGGCCATTTCAAAGATTTAGCTAGTATAAACTGTATTGATATAAACATGTGTATGCATTTATCACTCTAGCATGATGAACTTAACTCCTTTGGAAAAATAGCTAGAAGAATAACTGGGTAAAATGAAATTTCTATTTTTAGTTTTTAAAAGGAATTTCCTTGCTGATTTTCATAGTGGCTGTATCAGTTTACCTTCTCCCAACAACAATGAAGAAGAGTTCTTTTTTTCTCTGCAGCCCTGCCAGCATTTGTTATTGACATTCTTGATGGCAGGCATTCTTTCTGGAGATGGAATCTGAGTGTTGTTTTAATTTGATTTCTCTAATGGCCAGCAATGTTGAACATTTTTTTGTGTATTTATTGGCCATTTGCACTTCTTCTCTGAGAGGTGTCTATTCATTTAAAATGCCCATTTTTAGATTGGGTCTTTAAATTTTGGGGGTTTTGATTTTTTGAGTTCTTTTTATATTTTAGATATTAGTCCTTTTTCTGAGGAGTAGCTGGCAAAAAAATTTCCCCAAATTGTAGGATGTCTCTCTATTCTGTTCGTGGGTTCCTCTGCTATACAGGAATTTTTTTTTAATTTGATGTGATCCCACTTCTTGATTCTTTGTATTATTTCTTGTGCAGCTGTGGTTTTGTTCAGAAATTCTTTGACTACACCTAAGTTTTCAAGAATTTTGCCTACTTTATCTTCCAGAAGATTGCTTATTTTACTATTTAGATGTCTGATCCATTTTGGTTTAGTGTATGGTGAGAAATATGGGTCTAGATTCAATCTTCGGCATGTGGATGGCCAATTTTCCTAGAACTACTTGGTAAAGAGGCTATCTTTCCTCCAGTGAAGGGATTTGGCCCCTTTCTCAAAGATAAGTTAGCTGAGTTTGCTGGCATTTCTTTTTACATCCTCTATTCTGTTCACTGACCTGTAAGTCTGTTTTGTTTTGTTTTTGCCAATACCATGCTGTTTTTATCACTGTAGCTTTTAGTATAATTTGAAGTGCAGGATTGTGACACCTCCTGCCATGACCTTGTTGCCTAGCATTGCTCCTGTTACTGTAGGTCTCCTCTGGTTCTGTATGAATTTTAGGATTATTTTTTCCAGTTCTGTGAGATTGGGGTTGGATTCTGTTTGTATAAAAGCTTTGCAAGTATGGTCATTTTCACTATATTGGTACTTCCTATTCAGGAATAGGGAATATCTTTTCATTTTGTTTGATTTCTTTTTATGAAGTGATACAGTTTTTATCGTGGAGGTCTTTCACTTCCCTGGTTAGGTTAATTCCTAAGTATTTCATTTTTCTTGATGCTATTATAAAAGGTGTTGTTTCTTTAATTTCTCACTTGGAAATTACTATTGGTATATAGGAATGCTACTAATTTTTGAGTGTTGACGTATGCTGCTATACTACTGAAGTTTGTTATTAATTCTAAGAGTCTTTTGGTGAAGTTTTTGAGGTCTATGTAGAGGATCATGTCACCAGCATATAATGATAATGTCTGCATTTCCTATCCCTACCCCTTTTATTTCTTTATCTCGTTTAATTGCTCCAATATTTCAAGAAATATATTGAACAGCAGTGGAAATAGTGGGCATCCTTGACTTATTCCTGATTTTAGAGGGAAAGCTTTCAGCTTTTCTCCATTTAGTATGATGTTGGTTACTGGTTTGTCATAGATAGTTTTTATCAAATTGAAATAAAAACATACTCTGCCTATTTCATCAGTATTTTTTCATAAATGGATGTTGAATTTTATGAAATGTCTTTTCTGCATCTATTGAGATGATCATGTGGGTTTGGTCCCTGCTTCTGCTATGATTTCATCCTTTTCATTTCCAAGGATTTGAGTCAAGGATTTCCATGGATTTGAGTCACTTCTTGCCTGATTTTGGTAAGGTTGGCTAAAGGTTTGTCTATTTTCTTTAATCTTTAAAGAAACTCTTTTGATTCATTATTTCTATTTTTTTAGTCTCAATTTCATTAATTTCTGCTCTGAGCTTTATCATTTCATTCCTCATACTAGCTTTGGATCTGTATACTTTTTGTTTTTCTAGAAACTTGGAGCGCACCATTAGGTTATTTGTTTCAGTTCACTCTGTTTTACTGATGTGGGAATTCACAGCTATGAACTTTGCTAGTAGAATTGCTTTCACTGTGTCCCATGGGATCCAATACGTCATACTAGCATTATCATTTGACTGCAGGAACTATCTAATTTCTTCTTTAATTTCATCTCTGACTCACTGATTAGTCAAGAGGTTATTCTCTAATCTTCATGTGTTTGCATAGTTTCTATGATACCTTTTGTCACTGATTTCTAGTTTCATTGAACTATGATCTGATAATATGCATAGGCTAATTTAGATTTTTTGTATTTACATAAAGATGCTTTAAGGTCTAGTATGTGGTCTGTTTTGGAGAAAGCCCCATGTGCTGCTGAGAGGAATGTAAATTCTGTTGTTGAGTGGAACACTCTAGGTGTCTATTAAGCCCATTCGTTCAGAAGTTTGCTCCAACTATGACAGTGATGGGGAACTTTTTAAAGACTGAGTCCCCAAACTGCAATCCAAAACCCACTTATTTATTGCAAAGTGCCAACACTGCAGTTAAACCTGAATACTGAGATTTTGGTCCCGGAAAAAAAAAAAAACTTATCTGATGCTTGGTGGCTGGGGTGACTTGGCTTATTTACCGACAAGAGAGGACTCTGAGTGCCTATTGGGGTACACACACCAAAGGTTCACCACCACCACTGAACTATGACATTTTCTTGTCAATTTTTTGTCTAGTTAACCTGTCTATTTGAGACAGTGGGGTATTGAGGCCTCCCACTACAATTGGATTAGTGCTTATCTGATTTTTCATATCCATTAATCTTTGTTTTATGAAGTTGGGTATAGCAATGTAGCAGACCCTTAACTTACAAACTCAATTTGTTCACGAGGGCTGGTTGTAACTCAGTTCGTCAACTGAAGGCTCAGGCTCCTTTATGCAGCCTTCAAAGTCTCTCTCCTGCATACAGGCAGATCTCAGTGCCCTTAGAGAGACACTGGCCCAAGATTTCTCAATTAACCACATACAGATGCTGTAATGCTCCTTCCAGAACTCTTTAAGGGTTAAATCTGCATCTGAAACCATCTGGAAGCACAAAGCAGCTGGCATTCGGGTCATAAGTCAAGACTTTGGTCAAAAGTTAAAGCTAAAATTCCACGCCTGCAACCCCAGCACTCAGGAGGTTGAAGCAGGAGGATCATTGCAAGTTCAAGACCAGCCTGGGCTACAAAGTGAGTTCAAGGTCAGCCTGAACTGCATAGTGAGACCCTGCCTCAAAAAAACAAAAACAAAAACAAAATCCCTAAAACTCCAGTCATAACCCAAGTTGTTGATATGTCAGGCTGGTCATAACTTGAGCATCCAGTAATTTGGTGCATATATATTTATAATTGTTATCTCTTGTTGAATCAAACCCTTAACCAATATTATGACCCTCTTTGTCTCTTTTGATCAGTCTTGGCTTGACATCCACTTTGTCTGCAGTTAGGATAGGTACTTCTGCTTTTTTCCTGGTTCCTATTGCATGAAATATTGTTTTCCATCCTTTAACATTCAGTCTATGAATACTTTTTTGTGTTAAATGTCTTTTTTGTATACACATTGTAAAATCTTGCTTCGTGATTCATTCTGCTAATCTGTGTATTTTGATTGGTGAATTGAGACCATTCACACTGATGGTCATAATTGACAGGTATTGACTTATCCTGGTCATTTTATGATTTTCCTGCTACTCATTACCTTTCTTTCCCTTCTACTTCATTGCTCGCCCTGCCTGGTAGATTCATTCTATTGGGCTTTATAGCATTCTTAGCTTCATTATCTCTGTCTAGGATATCCTTGAGAATTTTTTGTAGTGTTGGTCTGGCAGTCATGAATTTCTTTAGATGTTATCATGAAAATATATTTCATCATCAATTTAGGAAGATAATTTTGCAGGGCATCAGTTTGGGTTAGCAACTGTTTTCTTTTAGGGTTTGAAACACTTCACTCCAAGCTGTCCTTGACTTTAGTTTTTGTTGAGACATCCGCGGTAATTCTGATGGGTTTTCCTTTGTAAGTGATTTGTATCTTTTCTCTAACAGCTTTTACTATTGTGTTCTTGTGCTGAATTTCACATTTTGACTATGATGTGTCTTGGTGCTGTTCTTTTCTGATCATTCCTATTTGGGGTTCTATACACCCCACTTGCCAGGCGTGGTGGTGCACACCTTTAATCCCAGCACTCGGGAGGCTGAGTTAGGAGGAGTGTTGTGAGTTCGAGGCCGGCTTGGGATACAACGTGAATGCAAGGCCAGCCTGAGCTACATAGTGTGACCCTGCCTCAAAAAACTAGGGCCAGAAGTTTCGCTCAATGGCTTAAGAGCCTGTCTGGCAGGTGTGAAATTGTGAGTTCGATCCCCGGTGTCGCAAAAAAAAAAAATTAT